>WBNH01012057.1:56757-139941 GCA_013401255.1 Urocolius indicus | reverse complement strand
TGTACCACTCTTACACCTCCTGCCTGGCACCTCAAATTCCCATCCCTAAATAGTGATCGCAGAGGCGTCAGATCGGCCCAGCCAGGCCGGGGGGTGTGTCTGAATCCAGGAGTCGGGGGAGAGTCTAAAAAACTTTTACCGGGTCTTCACTGCAACCCGCTCCCCCTGTTACCAAGCAAAAGCAACTCCTTGCTAAACCATGACAACATCCCCAACGAAAATCTCTTTATTTGTCAGCACAAGGTCCAGCAGCACATCTCTATTTGTTGTCTCCTTGACCTTTTGTGACATGAAGTGGTCATCAACAATCTGTATGAACCTCCTGGACTCTGTGTGCTTGGCTGTATGGCTTTGCCAGCAAATATCAGGGTGGCTGAAGTCCTCTATGAGGACCAGGGACTGTGGTTGTGAGAGAGGTCTCAGCTGTTTGTAGATGGCCTCATCCACTTCCTAATTAGGTGGCCTGTAGTGAATCCCACAACAGTATCAAGCACATTGCCCTGCCCCTTAATTCTCACCCATAAGCATCCCTCATCCCCATCCAGGCAGAGCTCAATGCTACACATTAAGGTAAACCACAAAAATCAGTGGTTTAGATTCTAAAACATAGGGTGAAAATAACTTAAGAGAGTTCTGAGAATGACAGAAGAAAAGAGTAAGTGGCATATAGTTCCTGTATGTTTCCAAAACATACAGTAAATGCATCAAACTAAGAACAACATAAAAACCCAGTTTAACAACAATGAAAGTACTGATGACAAAAGTTCTAGAACTACACAGCATAGAACACAGCAAAAAGAGAAACTACCTAGTTTCCAGCAAGTTATGAGGATCAAATACTACACACTGTTAGTATCTCAAATACTGACAGAATATAAAATCCTATAAACATTTTCCTTCGCTTTGAAAAACCAGTGTTAACAGGAAAATATTTTCACCAGATCTCGTGTGAATGTCTAAATTGCTTCACATAGCAATAAATGTCAACGAGGCACAAGTTATCATGCCAGCTGTATGACTACTTTTTTATTTGCAGTACACCTGTCCATGACCAGAAGGGAAGAAATATTCAGTACATGATGGCAGAAATCTCTCACTGTGCAGCACTTGGTCAAGCTTTAGAGGCTGCAAGCCAGCTCATGAGTTAAGTTCAGCAACTAAAAAAGTTTTTAAGCCCAACTAGAGAACTTAGTACTGAATTAAGCAATAATGAGTTGAGGCCTAGGGCACTTCTTGGGGATTAGCAACTAGCTGAGAGGAGCTGATGGCCTGAGGCACAGCTAAAGGCCAGTAACCCCCAAACATTTGGCTAATGCCCTAAAGATTGTCCTGCATTTCTATTAGTAATGTTACTCATTGCAAAAATAAAAGCAGACTCGATAAAGTTGAAATATATGTAAGTATTTCTAAAAGATGTAGTATATACCAAATCAACTTATCTAAATCACAACATTAAATTATTGATGATCTGCTGGATATCAACTCATAAGCAAGAATTGTTTCCCAACTATCTTGTATCAGGATTTAATTAATTCAAGCAAGAAGTAAAAAAAAAAAACAAACCACCGAACCCACATCAAAATCACAGTAGAAAAATCCCTTTATAATCAAATATCCGAAGAACATTCAAGACCACACAATCAAAAACTTAAAAATAAAGATACACAGTTATATAAGCTCTTTCTAAGCTTTGTTACTGGTCTCGCAAGTGTTACCTGACATGTAAAGAAACTGAATACTCCATCCTCCTTATGCCTTTGAATATTTTTTTCTCCTTGAGTCTCATTCAGTATTATCAAGTAATAAACTCAAAACCTCATTGTGTTTGATTGACAGCTAAGGGTTATGGTCCCAAATTTGTTTTGTGCAGTCTGTTACAGACAAGTTTCAGAAAAGCCAGTGACTCTATCCACTCCAGGTGCTTCTATGGTGGGTGTCAGCCTTGGCTAACAGCCAGACTCACACCCAGTCACTTGCTCCTACCAAGCAGGACAGAGGGAGAAAATGAGAATAGCAATGAGAAAGCTCAAGGCCCAAGTTAAAAGACAAACAGATGACTTGCCAGCTACTTACACAGGCAAAACAGACTTGACTTGGGTAAATTAATTAATTTATTTCCAATTGAAATTAAAACGTCATTACTAATTTGAGTAGTGAGAAATTAAAAAGACAAACTTTAAACTACTACCTGCTCTCCCCACTTTCCCAGGCTTAACTTCACTCCAAGCTCCTCTGAACTCCATGCAGCATAGTCGAGTATGGGGCAATGGTACAGTATGTATGGTCAGTACATAGTGTTTTCTCCCTGATGGTCTTGCCATCTCACTCTTCTTCTACACCAGCATGGGGTCTCCTCTCACAGAGGCCATCATTGCAGCACCTCTACTACCAAAACCTTGCTACTTGTACTTCTGGCCTCGAGATTTTTTTTTCAGTAAATGCCTTGATACTGAAATTTAGTCACAAAAACTCAAAATTGCTGTACAATTAGAAGTATTACACTCTCAACTGCAGAAGAAACGGTCCAATATAAATTGAGCCACAAAAATAACTCTAATTTTAGTTATAACGGTTGTTAAACTTGTGATAAGAAAGTACATAGCTGATAATCAGTATTTAACAATGAAAAGTCCAGTTTATGAAGCTCCACACACAGAGACTCACACACATACCAGGAATCCCATTAGAGGAAATCAAAGCTTAAAGACTTAGCATCTCTTCTGTGGTTTAAAAGTAGCTCCAGACAATCTAGATTTAAATCAGCAAAAATACTGCAGTACCTTTACTAAATCAATCTGGGTTGGTCATACAAATTATAAGAGTAATTTAATCTTCTGAAAATATACAGAGCTTCCATTTATCTATATTTCTTACCAATATCTTTGCATTCAACTTGACTACCACTTAATGTTCAAATTCAACAAGAGTTAAAAAGGAGAAGGAATGATACTGGAACGAGGTTTAAGAAAAAAAAAAAACATACAATTGACATTCAACATTAAAATTACCTGATTATCATATCTAAGAGACTGTGTTCCAACCAAAAATCTTATTGCATCCGTTTCTGCCGTCTGAGGTGTTAGAGCTCGTGCCTATGGAGAACAAAGTCATTAGAAAAGTTCAGTTACTATAATCTATTTCTTTCCAAAAAAATCTTGAAGTTTACATATAATTTTAAACACTATGTTCTTATAACATATAGGCTTTCTAGCCCTTTATGTCTATTTTGGTTAATACCATTTTTGTGCAGTTTCTCACATTTATGAGGAGCATGGAACATATAGGTGTCGAATACATTATCTGGCCTTCATTATAACAGTAATAATATTGGGTATTACAGTAATTCTTCCAACTAATTCTCCTTTATCAACTGAAAAAAATCCATAGAATGATGGAAAAGTCTTAAGCACGTTTGCTACAATATCCAAGAAAGAGATAGTTCTTGCAGAAGTTTTCAAACCATTCTGATCAAAGATGGCTGAATAAAACCAAACTCTTTTTCTCACCATTAAACATCAAATTCAGAAGAAAATTAAAAAACAAACCTCTTTTTTTGCACTCCAAGCTTCTAAAGGTAAGAACCATCTGAACAATAGGTAAATAATAAATTATTTGTTTTATTTTTGTCACCATATTATTATTGTTAATAAGAATGTTAGACTCTCTGCCCTGCTGCTTCAACTTGCACCAGCTACAGTCTTTGAGGGAACAAAACAGTTAAGGGCCCTGGGAGACGCTGAGAAATAAAGTATTGCTTGAACTAAAAATCACAATTATTAGTTTGCACTAGTCATTAGTAGCAACTCTCTTAGCTAATTTGGAGTAAATGGAAGGTAACGTAACAGTCAAAGCCACTGAAAACTGTGAGGAATATCCACTACTTCCCCATGCAAAACATACCCTATTATATTCCTTAATGTGAACTTTAGGGGGAGGGAAATGGCAGAAAAACAACCTTTGCAATTAACAATCTATTTGGCATAAAATAGTTCATATTTCTTCAAACACTAAAGCTTGTTTTGCAAGCAAATACAGAATCACAGAATGGCAGGGGTTGGAAGGGACCTCCAGATAACATCTAGTCCAAACAACTGCTAAAGCAGGTTCACCTTGATTAAATCACACAGGAACATGTCCAGAGCAGTCTTGAAAACCTCCAGAGAAGGAGATTCCACAACTTCTCTGGTTCCTGCTTGTGCCTTTTACCCCTTGTCCTGTCACTGGGCTCTACAGTAAAAATACCTTTTAGGTATTTATAACTGTTGATAAGCTCTGTCCTCAGTCTTCTCCAAGCTAAACAGCCCCAAGTCTTGCAGCCTTTTCTCATAAGTGAGACGTTCCAGTCTCTAGATCACCTTGGTAGCTCTCAGCTGGACTCTGTCCAGAAGTTCCCTGTCTCCCAGTTTGGTGTCATCAGGGAACTTGCTGAGGCTACGCACTGTCCCCTCATTCAGGTCATTGATGAAGATGTTGAACAAGATCAGCCCCAGAACCAACCTCTGTGAAACCCATAGGCCACAGGCCTCCAACTTGACTCTGTGCCATTGATTGCCACCCTCTGAGCTCTATCAATCAGCCAGTTTTCAGTCCACCTCATCATTCACTCATCCAACCCACACTGCTTGAGCTTTCTGATGAGGATGTTATGAGAGACGGTGTCAGAGGCCTTGCTGAAGTCAAGGCAGATGACATCCACTGTTCTCCCCTCATCTAGCCAGCCGGTTATGCACTCATAGAAGGCATCATGCTGGTCAAGCAGGATTTCCCCTTGGTGAATCCATGTTGACTCTCCTGATGACCATCTTTTCCTTCGTGTACTTAGAGATGACACCCAGGATGAGTTGTTTCAGGGATGGATGTGAAGCTGACCAGCCTATAGTTTCCCAGGTCCTCCTCCTTGGCTTTTTTGATGACTAGAGTGATATTGGCCTTCCTCAGAAGGAATACTACCTCAGAGAGATTCAGGTAAATGTTGAATGGCCCTTAATACCATGCTATTGTGCAAAAAGCTAATGATTATTTCTGGATTCAGGAACATTCACCTTCAATATAGTACTGTTTGAAATTTATTTCTAAATTTATATCAGAAAGATGCCAAGAAGCATCTTGAAATACACGATATTATAAAACAAATTCAGAACAATCAAATTCTAGAATAGTGACTTGAAGAGATTTGATTTTACTTAAATATGGCAAAGCAATCCAAGCCCTTGTCTGATAGTAACAATAAGACCCAGTTCATTTTTCACAATTAGCTCTTAACTCCAACAGAGCAGATGCAAGGTGTCTGAAATGTGTGGTTTAGACTATGTAATATTTCACATAAGGTTGACCATAAAACATTACAAAATGCAATGAGCTTAGTAAGTATAGGCTAGTAGAACAAAATTTATATTTATATAGAATTTATATTCTTCATAGAAACTCAGCCAGATTTTTTAACCCAGTGATGATAACGGTGAAACAGGTGCAAATACAGATCAGGGTCAGGTCAATCTCAGCAAAGAAAACTACGAAGCATAAGGAAACAAAGGCAAGCTTGAGCAAACTTGATCAAACTCCTACTCAAAAACAGCCCAAATGTAATCATCGGGAGAAACTCTGTCCCCCAAAAGTTATTCCTTTTAGGCACACACGCTTAATAGATCGTACTGTATACATAGTAATTATGGTCACACTGGATTAAGACATTAATTTGATACCACATAACTTAATTGACCGTGGTCTTAGAAACAGGTTCCAAAATGCAGACAAACATTGTCCAAAAAAGACAACAAAAAAATCCACTGGAAAAGCCTTGAATCCAAGCATGACAAACAGCAGTATAAAGATAAAGCAGAAGAAACAGCAATAGTTGTGTCAGAATGATGGAAATACTAACTGGACAGTGGATATCATGTCCAAGCCTACATCAGGCTCAGTGTAGTGTTGGGCAAAGATCTCCCTCTACCTCATCTTGACAGTTTAGACCATCTGTAGAATAATAAAAACCTCCAAGAGAAAGAAATAGAAGAGAGCCTGCAGAGAGAGGGGTCCTCAACAACAGCAAGAGATAATCCTCTGGAATACAAATGACAGAACTCAAAATAATAAAGGTCTTTTAGGCAAAGAGAAAAGGATCAGCACCTCTTGCTGATGCACTGCATTGATTTTGTATCAACAAAGAACATATACTGACCTCATTTGAATATTTGTATTACATTTATTATAATAAAGAGAATTTCTGCAACCCATGTATATCTTTTGAAATTCATACAATCAGTCTGTACACACAAGCAGTGAACTTGCAATACAAAACATAAAGGACACGATATTTGGCTTGTAGGCCCCAAACCTGAATTTAAAGTTATTTGATCATCTGTTTACGCTGAAAAACAGAAATAACATACCACTACTGGGGGGGAGAGGAAGGACTGGCTTTGCTGATGCCTCATGCTGGAGGCAAAATACAAATTCTTCGCCCTTGCAGAGAAGCCCCAGGCTGCTAATGTCATGAATATTATTTTTGCCTTCTGGCATAATTTCAATTTTCAAGTAGGTACACTTTGATTTTTACTCAGGTAGGACAGCCTTGTTTCTCCCACCACAGCAGGAAATCCTCTATCACTGTCTGTAATAAGCTGCAGCAACTCTATCAGTGAAGAGGCTGGCAGCACACATGCCCAGGTGACCTTCAGTGCTCTCAAACAGCTGCTTTCTCTGAGTCTTCTGCAGCATAAGAATTCCCATCTCTGATGTATTTATTGCACTGACCCCATTCCAAAGGCTGACAGATTCTGTAAACCCTCACAGCAACAAAAGCAACCCTCACAGAGAGTCTTGCATAGCACAATCATCCTTAGAAATCCAGTTCATTTATCATGAACCTTAATGGTAAAAATCACCTTGTAATAGTTCTTTCAAGTTCATATAACTGCACATATAACATTGTCATTAGTCTGTACCACACCTATTTTTACCAACATCCTGCCAATGGCTTGAGGGTTCTAAAATAAATAGTTTCCACTCAATTCACTTCATGCATTATGAAAACCTTTAGGGGATCAGTCAAGAGAGTTTTGTCACTTCCCTACTTTTTTCCCTAGTAAAACTTCAAACCTAACAGTATGTTAGACTGAAGTTCCACAAGAAGGCCTCCCAACTGATGCCCTCAAGAAAAGCCCTGAAGAGAGAGGCAGATAGGAAAACAAGTGCAAGAAAAGACACTCAGACTTGATTACACAGGATTAGCACTCATGAGGCAAGCAATCACAGCACAGTAGGGGTTGAAAGGGACCTCTAGAGATCATCTAGTCCAACCCCCACCACTAAAGCAGGTCCACCTAGATCAGGTCACACAGAAATGCATCAAGGCAGGTTTTGAAAGCCTCCAGAGACGGAGATTCCACACCCTCCCTGGGCAGCCTGTGCCAGGGCTCCAAAAGAAACAGGATTGAGACAAATTTCACTAAGGCATTATGATGCAGTTTCTCGAACGGACTGAATTTTCAAAATAAGTCCTCCAACAACATCTCCAAAGCTGTATTTAAATTATTATCTACATTCAGTTTAGGCCATTCTCTCTCATTCCTCAAGAGGCCACAGAAGCTCTCTCCTAGTGAAGAGAACACCACTGCCAACAGGAGCTACAGGCTCCGCATCAGTCCCACTCTCATACTTGAAACAAAGCTGAGTCTGAAAAGCACCACAGGTTTCCTAGTCCTGCACAAAGGACACATATCTTCCTAAGAATTCCCCCTTCCTCCTCACTCTAGTAAACCAACACCTGCCTTCTACTCCATCAAAGATAAGTCAATTGAGTTCTTCTCAATGCGTACCAATATTATACATAAACACACATTGAAAAAGACCTGCGACCCATCTATTTCTATTGGTATTTTGCAGTGCTTTGAGATCATTATTCTAAGAAGACACATTTGGCTTCATAGAAATTGTTTCACCTTACTCTTGCAAACTGGCAAGAAAGACCTAAAAATCAATAGTCTCTGTTCAGACCCATAAAACCTGCTAACAACAAACTGGCAATAAAATATGAGCCAAGCACTGCTTATTCAAGGAGCATAACAGGGGCACAATGCAGTACATGATATCTGACAAAGCATCAGTGCATTTTTTAATTCCTGCTTCAGCCAGCATGCAGCTGTGGTTGCCCTTGTGTAGTACAGCCCTGCAGGCAGCAAGGCTGTCTGATGTCCTTCCCTCCTGCTCTTTAGGCTTCTCACTTGCAAGACTATGTACTTTTGACAAGTAACATGCAGCAGGAGTATCTGTCATGCTGACATTAAGCTCAGTATTGTGGTACTCCCAAAATTCACTACATGTGCCAAACACATGCTCCGTAATTACCACTCTCTGGCACATGCAGTGTTCCTCCTCCCTACTCTCATGATGCTGTGTAGCTTCTGCATGCTTTTAAACAAGCAAGATGTAGGCTGTTGCTTCAAGAATCAGTAGGCATTGCAACTCAGCCAAATATCTATCCTGGAGAACAACCCTCCACATAGCTTGTTTCCAGGAGTATAAGCATTATCCAGACAACCATAAACTAAGATAAATACACTACTTCAAGACATTGGGTGGTGCTTATACACCTCCTCCTATCATCACTATCTAAACACTCAAAGAATAGGATGCATAAAATTGTGAATGCTAAACATACCAGGTACTCCAGCTTAGATAGTAAACACAGGCTAACTTTATACTGGCCAAGTGAGAAGCACATAATTTCATTGCCAAAAAAATAGCACTTTGAGATACCCCTGCAACTCCATTTCCTACAGTCTCATAATTCAACATATTGATGAAGTTTATCAAGGTTCCTTTTAGAACAATCTTTTAGTACTGAAATGTTCTACAGCTGCCCCTGTTGCCCCATATTCATCATGGTGTGTCACAGTGACATCCCTCAATTCAAGTAGCATCTCATATTTTCACTCACTACTCATTCTGTAATCTTCTCATTTTCACTACAATTGGATGATCAAAGGAACTATAGTGGGATAACAACTTTTCTTTTAATCACAAGACCAATTACACATCTTGAAATTCACACATATTTTGTATGCTTGTACAATGTTCATATGGCTCACAGACATACTGAAGAGACAAAAAAAAATCCACTGTGGGAAATTAAATTTTGAGTTACATGAACATAATAACAAGAACAAAGAATTACAGCCATCTAGTGAAACAGGGAACTACTGAGGTCAAATTTAAACTAATAATGCAGAAAACTGGATTAATCGCTGGCTTTAATCTCTCGCTATTAGATGGTCAGCTTCCCCTCTACCCTAGAAAACAAAAACCAAAACCAAACATGAAACAAAACTGTTCCTCATTGTTATTTGGCAAAACTTTTTGCACACTAGTCATCCATGCTAAGTAACTTTGCAAGGTTTTATAAGGGCTTAGTATTTGTGTCTTTAATTGCCATTCTCATGTGTCAGCTCCTTAGGAGGAATCAGCTTTATGGTCACATAAACTTGGCCACATTGGATCGGATTAAAGCCATATCTGCATAGCAACATTTTCTCCAGCAGTGGCCAAAGATTCTTATTGGCTGCTGGAGCCATGTGTAGCTTCTTAGCCTAAAATCTCTTATGTAGCTTCTAGATGTTATGAATAAAAATTGTATAAAGTGTGGGCTGGATGATCAGGTAATGTGGTGGATTGTTAACTGGTTAAAGGGAAGAAGGCAGAGGGGTGTAATCAATGGAGCAGGGTCTAGTTGGAGACTTGTATCTAGTGGAGTCCCTCAGGTGCTGGTTCTGGGATCAATACTGTTCAACATATTCACTAATGACCTTGATGAGAGAACAGGGGGTACTGTCAGCAAGTTTGCTGATGATACTAAACTGAGGGGAGTGGCTGACACACCAGAGGCTGTGCTGCCATTCAATGCCACCTGGACATGGCTGGAGGGTTGGGTGGGGAGAAATCTAATGAAATTCAACAAGGGCAAGTGTAGAGTCTTGCACCTGGGAAAGAATAACCCCATGTACCAGTAGAGGTTGGGGAAATAACTGTTAGAGAGTAGCGTAGGGGAAAGGGACCTGGATTTGCTGGTGGACAGCAGGATGAGCATCAGCCAGCAATGTGGCCTCGTGGCCAAGAAGGCCAATGGCATCCTGGGGTGTATTAGAAGGGCTGTGGGCAGTAGGTCAAGAGAGGTTCTCCTCCCTCTCTGCTCTGTCCTTGTGAGACTGCATCTGGAATATTGTGCCCAGTTCTGGGCCCCTCAGTTCAAGAAGGACAAGGAGCTGCTGGAAAGAGTTCAGCACAGGGCCAAGATGATGGAGTGGAGCATCCCCCTTATGATGAAAGGCTGAGGGAGCTGGGGCTGTTTAGCTTGGAGAAGAGGATACAGAGGAGTGATCTCATGAATGTTTACAAATACATAAAGGGTGGGTGTCAGGAAGATGGAACCAGGCTCTTTCCAATAATGTCCAATGATAGCACAAGGGGGAACAGATACAAGCTGGAACATAAGAGGTTCCAAAGAAATACAAGGAAGAATTTCTTCACTGTGAGGATGACAGAGCACTGGAACAGGCTGCCCAGGTGGGTTGTTGAGTTTCCTTCTCTGGAGACATTCAAAACCCACTTGGACAAGTTCCTGTGTGACCTACTGTAGGTGGTCCTGCTCTGGCCGGGGGAGTGGACTAGATAATCTTTCGACATCCCTTCTAGCCCTTGAGATAATGCAAAATCATGACAACAGTAAGACTCCTCCTCTCTCACCATTTCAAAATACTTCATAAATTCAAGTTTGATAGGCTTACCATAGAGCTATAAACTGTAAATAATAACAAAAAACACTCAAAAATAAAATTCAGCAAGAAAATTTTTCAAACAAGGATGAAAAATTCATCTGAAGAGATATATTTAGTCATAGTGCTTCCAACACATACTGGAAAGAAGCAGCAGTTGTGATTATGCAGCTAGCCACTTTTGTGTAGCAACACAGAAGAAACCAGGTTTAAAAAGAACAGTAATCTTTTTCAGGTCTGAAGATACAAGTGGCAAAAAACCAGACTGTTTCTAGGTTTAAGGCTCTCCATCAAAGCCTTTTTCCGAAAACACAGATATGTAATTTATTTTAAAGCCACACTGGCAGTTAATGGAGATCAGAAATAGAATCTCAATCTCTGTGTACCTTTTCCTACTTAGTCATAAACAGTCTTTGCTCACCTTCTCCCTACTTGATGCAAGTTAACTGTAACTCCTTTTGACTATAGACACATTCTTAGTTATTTTGCTTTATTCTCCTGTCAGACAGCAATGTTTGCTGAAGAGAAGAGGTCCATAGGAGACGTGTGATTCGGGTAGTGGGGCACATAGGCCCATGGAGGACCCTGACAACACACAGGCTAGCCTTCCAAAATTTCTAAGACCTACTGTATGACCTAACAGAAGAAAGCTACGCATTTTACTGTGCACTGGATATATATTCTATTCTGCAAAAGAGATTTAGGTTTTATTAATCGTTGAAAGATGAGTTATAGGCATCTCTCGCCAATCCCAAAATGACATCATGTTTTCAGACTTCAGTAGATTTGACATTCAGTATAGGTGGATGTTACACACTAGCTCCTATACAAGAGGAAAATCAAACTAATATACAGTTTGCTAAGGAGACATACTGGTATAGTCAGGATTACAGAGCATACAACTCAGTAGCCAGCACACAAAAGTCTCTTATCAAGAACTTTCAAATATTACTTTCCATGAGCACTTTGGCAAAGATCTTCAAAAGAAAACAGACATATGTACATATTTATATTGCTACGTCTACTCTAGAATGACAACACTGCTCTGTAAGGTGCAGAAGAAACATAGCGCCTCCTATTACCGCTATAATGGCAAAAATAGTAAGCCAGCTGTTGCCAAAGAGAACATGTAAGAGATGAGTAAAACCTTTATTGTGGGACAGAATCATAAAGTAGAGTCCCTCTCATCCATAGTTAGCTGTTTGTTTTTCCAGAACTTGTAGAAACTTCATTAAATACAAGACTTCTGTTCCTCTATGAAGATGATCATTAAGTTCCTCTTCACCTTACGGTCACAAACATTAACATGATGGACAGAACTGTCCTATGGGGAAACACAGAGACATGGAACGCAGAGCAACAGATCCCACAGACGTCAAGTAGCTTTACAGTTGGGTACAACCAACTAAAACCTGCAGCTTCTTGGAAAGAGCTTCATGCGCTTTCCTCAGGAAAGGGTTTTAAAAAAAAAATTAAACAAACTGAAAAGGAAAAAAAAAGCACGGTAAGAACCTCTTTGAGACTATCAGCATTTTGCTACCACCGCAGAGGCACACCACGAGCTCCCTAGAACTGCTCCAGGGAGTGAGCACACGGCAGCAGCTCCAGCAGCCAGGCTGCGCACGACCACGAGGGAACGACCCTCTCCCTCAGCCCCCGCGCACAGCCCGGCGCGCCTGCCCAGGAAAGAAACAGTTTTGGAGCGGGGACCACCTCCTGCCCCCCGCTTTTAAAGCCCCGACGCCACGGGCGGGTGCCAAGGGCCGCCAAAAGGCCGCGGTGCCGCCAGTGCCACCAGCGCCAGGTCGGACCGGCGGCGGGACGCCCGCCGCCCCCGCGCGGGTCCCGAAGCCCACGGCACACACCCAGACCCGCAGCCGCCACCTTCCTGGAGGCGGGTCCGGCCACCCGCCAACTCCTTTTCTGTCTCGCCCCGCGCCCACCTGGAACTCCAGCCCGTAAATGACGGGCGCATCGTCCTCCATCGCGGCTGCGGAACGCCACGCTGCCCGCAACCCGCAACCCGCCGGCTTTCTGGCCCTCGGCGCTGCCCGTCACCGGCCGCTTCCGGGAGGCGCGGCCGCGCATGCGCAGCAGNGAGGCGAGGCGAGGCGGCCGGCGGTGGTGGTGGTGGTGCTGCGGCTCTGCTGCTTGCTGAGGAGCCCCCGAGTGGGTGCTGAGGCGGCCTTTAGGAGCCCAGCCTTGAGGAAGGGACCCCCCCGAGCTCTGGCCGGTGGGAGCTGCGGGGGAGGCCGCGCCGCGGAGCCGGTCGGGCCGGGCCGGGCCGGGCTGGGCTGGGGAAGCCCGCGGCGGCGCTGGACGCTGGGCCGAGCCCCGGAGCCTGTGGCGGCGGGGCGGGCAGGCGGCGGCTGGCCCCGCGGCGGGGGCACAAGCAGTGCTGTCGCTCCGCACCCTGCCCGGCTGCTGCTGAGCGGGGCAGCGGCAGCCTGCGCCGGTGGCAGCTGTGAACCCACCTTTCCCTTCTTGTTAATGGGGACCGAGCAAGTCTTTGCGAGCAGAAGAGCAAAGGCCGGTTTGTCCGTGTTTCTGGGGAGGCGTTGGCTCTTCAATCCCGGTATTTTTGGGACTTGAAAAAAGGGTAAAGAGAAAACATTTTTTTTAATTAATTTGTCTTGTGGATAGATGTTAAACGAGAGATGAAAAACAATGAAATTACTACATATTTAAGTAAGCGCTTGAGTATTTCTATGATACTTAGGATTTTCAGGGTGACAACACCTTAGAAATAAACTAATACTTGTTTTGGTGGGGATTTTTACCTTTTTAGCAACCATGGAGAATAATCAAAGTAATGCTAACACTGTGAAGAGCGCTTCAGATCAAGATGACAGCAGAGATATAGATCAACGGAAAACTCAGGAAGAAATTCTCTTCCGTGAGGAAACCATTGATCTTGGTGGAGATGAATTTGAATCTGAAGGGAATGAAACTGTGTCAGAAGATTCGAATAATTTTGTCGATAAACTTAATGAACAGATGATGGAGAGTGTCATTATTTCAGATTCTCCGAACAACAGTGAAGATGACACAGGTGAACTTGGCTGTCTGCAGGAGATCGTAGAACAAATGGAAGCTAAAGATAATAAAAAAACACAAGGAGAAGTAGATAAAGAAGAGTTTTTAAGTAATGAAAGTGAAACTGAACACGAAGAAACGCCCAAAGACATTTCTGAGATTGGAACAGATGATCAGGCATCTTTGAAGGAAGAATCGGTTCAGGAAGCTGTGAAGGAGGAACCAAAGTTAGGAAATGACATTCCTATTGAGACAAAACCAAATAGTACCAATGAAAGCAAATCTGAGGACAAGGTATCATCACTTGGTACTAGTAAACCATCTTCCGAGGCTGAGCCTATTCCTGTGTGTACCATCTTCAGCCAAGCAAGCAATGTTAATACTCAGCAACAGTTGTTCCTACCTGACGGTTTTGAGCCACAGATGGTAAAATCTCCCAGTTTTAGCAGTATAATCGAGACTCCAGTGAAGTCTAATCCACAGGTGGTTCAACCAAGTCCTAGCCTAAGCAAGTTCTTTGGTGATACCGTTAACACTAATACTTTAGCTTCTGATTTTTTTGATTCATTTACCACATCCAATTTTATTTCTGTTAGTAATCCCAATGCAAGCTCTTCAGTACCAGAACAAATGTCCTCTCTTTCTAATGGAGGAGACAATAATTGTGCTTCATCCAGCCCTACTTTCTCTGTGCGAAATGGGAGACCTGAAGCCAATGGCCATCCATCTCCAGAAATAACTCAATCCCCCAAGCCCTTCTCACAGATCCAAGCTGTTTTTGCTGGGAGTGATGACCCATTTGCCACAGCCTTAAATATGAGTGAACTAGAAAGAAGGAATGATGCTTGGCTTCCTAGTGAGGAAACCAGAAATGTCCTAATTTCAGTTGCCACACAACAGTATAGCACCATGTTCATAGACAAAGAGAATCTCACTATGCCTGGATTAAAATTTGATAATATCCAGGTAAGACTCTGTTATTTTATCATAGTGTATGGTTACATTTTAGAATTGGAGTGTAAGATCTGTCCAGTAATCTGTATGTCATAGTGTTTCACATTGTTGCTGGTGACCACTTTGTGTTATTTTAGTCCATATTAGAAAATTTAACATCACTACCTTCTTATACATGATGGGACTAAAACCAGATTAGCTTTATGCATAGTGGGATTCATTGTATATGTTGAAAACTAGTGTTGACAGTTTCCGTGGAACCCAAAGCTGTTTAAAATAAATTGTTTCTCGTCCTCCTAGATAGCAAGATATTACTTGCATTTGAAATACATACAAAGTCAGTATGCTGTACTACAAAGTCTGAAAGCACACAGCTTTGATTGTGGAATTCGCTGTTGTAACCAAGTGGGAAATAATATTTTTCCCTGATGTTCACAGTGCTCTCAATGATGTTAACACTGACTGAAGTTGCATCACTTGCATCTTCCCTAAGCAGTGGAAAGGTGTAAACTGTAAGAAAGATTGATTCCTAAGCTACTGGGAAGGGATAACCCCAGAATTAAAGTGAAAACTCCAGTTGAGATAATGAAGGAAAAACATAGTAGTGAACACTCATTTCTTTCTCTTCCATCAGAGGTCCCAATTGGTGAGAAGGGCATAAAGTGTTTTTTCAGAATTTGAGACATTTCACTCAGATCTTCTGTTCGCTATTTCTCATGAAGCAATTCTATCCTGTCTCCTCAGACAAGGCTAAAATCCACTGTAATGGATTTTTTATTTCTTGAAATAGACTAATTCTACTCTTCTATATCTACATCTCTGAATAATAGAATTGTCTAGAGAGTTGCTGTTGTTGGCTTACTTTAATTGTAGCATAACAAATATTATCAATCAGTAGTCAAATACAAGCCAGGAGCAATCTGCAGTAGCTTTGTGGTCTTCAGGAACTATTCTGGAGTGAACAGTTTGTAGCTGAATTGTTTGACAAATCTTAGGTTTCTGTCACAAGCAACAAAAGATACTGGTTTTAGAAAGATGCTGTGCTGCTGCTGCTTCTTGGGTTAGCTTTACCTTAAAACATCTGTCATAGAGCCCAATAATTAATCTGATAGAAAATACTGTTATAGGAAGCTACTCCTCCCTTCCTTCCAAGAAAAATGAAAGGGTCCTTCCCATCTTACCCAAAATTCCCTTAGACTTTGATAAGTGATTCAGGAGTGTATAGTATTCCTCTCCTGGCAGCTAAAGATATAGACAGAAGGAATGATCCCTTCCACAGGACCCAGTTCCAGTCGTTGTGACTTATAAGCACCCACACAGGCATGTCAATAATGAGAAGTTTTGAAGTGCTGAAGTGCTTTGGTTTTATACAACTTTCCTCTTTTCAGTTTCTGCTTTTCAGTGGCCTGAGTACATGCATCAACTGACCTGACATCCCCTGATTTGGTATCATCGTTTGATGTGCTTGCAGTACTACAAATTATGTATTTAACTATAATTGTAGAATACTTGAAATGTCAACTGAAACATTGTGAGAGGCATGTTTACAATGTTAAATCAGCTTCCAACAACGGTCATCAAATATTTGTAATGAATAGTTTGCCAGCAGTAAATGTTAATGCAAGATTTAAATGCAAGATAAATCAGGCTCTGAGCAGTTGACAAAGAAGTTAGTGGAAAAGTGCACTTGCAGGGAGCTGTAAATGTGCTTCAGGGACAGACTGAAAGTCTGTGTGAAAATGTGTGACGTGTGGTGACGAGCTCAGTGCTTTTTTTCCCCTACTCACTCCGAGTGTTTATTCTTATGACAGGTGTGATGTCTTAACAGTTAAGTGGATAAATCACACCAAGAAAAGTATTGCATGTTCTCGGTTTCATCTCCATACTGCTTTTTGCTGATCAAGAAACATTATTTTTTAAACTATCTTGCATTATGTTTGGTACAGATTATCTATACCTGTCCTCTCTGAGTGTGGGAACAAGTCGAAGCGCTGCTTTTTATGCACTTTCCGTTATGACTTTCTTTTATCATTTACTGTTTGCTGCCATTATGTCCTTACTTTCATTACATTAATTTGTAATGCTTCTCTCTCCCAAGTACCTTTGGGAGGGAGGAGGAAGTAAAAATTCTTTTGTATTTGCATCATTTTGTGTACACCATGTTTTCTCAATCATTTAGAGTCTTTTGTCTGAAAGATAGAAATCTTGTTTATTCATAAGGGACAGCATTACAGGTAAAGATTCTCCATATAGTGAAACAGTAGTTGCAGTCTCATTCCTCAAAAAAACTAGACAGAAAACACTAACACATGTCCTGCAACTGGCCATGGGGAAAATGCAAACGTTTAATACTAATTATCATAGCTAAGCTTTGCAGTGTTTCATTAGCTCACCTCTTTTTTTAGGCAACAGGCTTCTTGGCTTGCCTCCAGTTCACTGAGCTAATGACTTCCTACCTCATTTCTTCAGGTGGATGTTTTCATATTTGCTTTGAGGAATTTTTGCAAATATTCTTTTGTATGCTTCCATTTTTGCATAATTGCTTTCTGGTTTACCTTCTTAAATATCACAGGCCATTCTAGTTACCTAGTTATCTGAAAAGATATCATGGAATTAAAGAGAGGGAGGATACTGAGGAGTGTGGAGTTTCTACCTCTTGTGAGTGGTAGCCTTTTGGCTTGCAAGAGCAATAATTCTGTGAAACTCATAAAATAATTAAGGTAAATAGAGGGTTATGATTTGCTGAGGTTTTATGACTAAGAAACTGTTGCATAATAAGCATAACAAAAGGAGTTACTGTTCTGCACCCCATATAACTGTTTTTAAGGTATAGAGTTCATTGCCCTTGGATATACTTTTAGTCAGAAAAACAGACAAAAAAAAAAAGCCAGACAAATCTCCTGGGAGGTTATGTCTATCAGTGCGTGTTTCTGTGAGTATCTGCTGTTCAGTGATAGGATGTTAAACCAGGCAGCTCTTTACTTTGTCCGAAAGTGGGTTATGAATTTCTTTCTGTTTAAAAACAAAGATATAATATGTTATTAAAATATATTTACCTTATTTTTGCATTTCTAGGTTTAAAATTCTCTTGTATACGGTAATGTGTACAGTCCCAGCAAGGCTAGGAGCCCCTTTGCGTCCCGTCCTACACTCTGTGTTGGCAGACAGACCTGAAGAGCGTTCAGACAATAATAGCACAGTTTTCAACATCTGACAATGTGTGATCAACAGTTTTTCTGTAACTGCTTGATGTTAAACTTGAAATTCTTGATTACCTGTTGAAAATCTCTCATACATGGAACCACAGGATGTCAGACAACAGATAGGAAGGCACAGAAATCAGTTGAACAACCCAATGGAATTAGAAGGGGGGGAAAAAGGCACTGAGGGTGCCATTTGGTTTGTTGCTAGCAAAGCTGGAAATAGGACCTGGATTTGGACACTTCCTCTTAGCTCCTCTGTGTTGTAAAATGCAGAGTTAATCTTGACGAACGCCAGAAATCTTGTTTTAAGTGTATTTGTCTCGATCTCAAGTCTTCAAATTACTGGGCTCAAATAACTCAGTTTCTCTAGCTGATTCCTGCAGTTAATTTATTTGAAACTAAGAATACTTGTTGGAGGATTGTTGTTTACTTGGGTTTATGATCTCTCAAAGTTGATTTTCTGTGGATACTTAAGGCTAACTGGTCATGTGGACGTTTGTCTTTGATCAGTAGATTGCACCTTTCAACATTAACATTCATTATGAAAACTTGTAAGATCTTCAAAGGATAGTAATATGAGAAACAAATAAGCTTGAATGTTTCTATGCTAACTGAAACCTAAATATTGTTAAAAGGTTGTACCAAATTAATGTGGACTAGATATAGAAGTTATCATTAAAAATCTGTAAATATATATGCATTTATAGCAATTTCACACAAAAAGTAGTGAAAAAGAAGCATTTCTCAAGTGGAAAGAATGCTGTTGCTCAGCTTTAATTCAACATTTAATTTTACTAAAATAATATTCAAAAGTGTCTTGTTTTGTTTCTTCTTTTTCTGTTCTATGAACACCAAGGGAGACGCTGTTAAAGACTTAATGCTTCGTTTCTTGGGGGAGCAAGCTGCAGTGAAGAGACAAGTTTTAAATGCCAACTCTGTAGAACAGTCATTTGTAGGCTTGAAACAGCTAATTGTAAGTAGCAATCTTTGTAATTCAGTATATATTAAATACCATTCTTCCCTCAAGGTAATTGGGAGCTACTAACTGTGAGAAGAAACTAAAACCAAAATGTACGTACCAGTCTGTTCATAATCCTGTAAAAGTACTAGTTGAGGTACAGTAGCTTTTAGTGGGAATGACACTGGGGTTTAAGTATTTGGTTTTAAATGATCAAACATTTGTTAATATGCAAAAGTTAGAAAAGAAGGGTAATTTTAAGTTACTGTGAATTTTACCATCTGATGAGTCGTAAATGGTTGCAAACTGGATTTTATTTGCCTTTTATCTGCATATGTATTGTTCCTGTTTCCACCCTAGTGTTTTACAAAAGGTCAGGCATACCAGGTGTTATGAAAGGTAAGCAAAAACTATGTGATACCTACAACCACTTTAATTTTCTGTTCTAGTGTAAGAAAAGTAAACCTAATTACTTCCAGATGAAACCTTAATGGTCTCTAAGTTGAAATCCTGCCCTTAATGTAAATAGTTTGGACCTGGAAATTTTGTCATCTAGCAGGCTTGTAAACCTTGCTTTGATTTTTCAACCATTGTGTTCCTGAATGAAACCCATTAACATTACAAGTAAGACTGACTCTTACTTATCTGTTAGAATGTCAAAATATTTAGAGGCTTGCTTTTTTTTTTTTTTTTCCTTAAAATGGATGAAAAGCTACTGAGGAAAAAGCAGTGAGGAATTACAAATGTTAGGACAGTTTGTATTTAATATTTAACGTAGGATCATAGAATGGTAGGGGTTGGAAGGGACCTTTAGAGATCATCTAGTTCAAACCCACCTGCCACAGCAGGTCGACCTAGATCAGGTCACACAGGAATGCATCATCTTTTATTTTACTTCTATTACATTACATGTAAAGCTCCAAAAGAGATGTTTTTGTCATGTTAGGAAAACAGGCTCTCTGCCAGTGTTGTTAAAGGAATTCAGAGGTGATTTTATACATTTTACATGAAAAAAGAGGTCTCCGTCCTGGAGACTGGTATTTTTCTATTCATCTCAATGTTTTGCTTAAGAGTTTAGAGGGGAAAAAATCTTACCAAGAAATCTTATCCCCATCAGTGTCCTAAGTAGGAAAAACCTTCTTACACATGTCCTTCCCCTCTTCCAGAAGAGGATTTTTTACATAGGGGAAGTGTTTTTCTCTTTGGCCTGATATCTGTGTCCATGCAAAAGGTTCTTCTATGCTGCAGGCTGTCTTGTACCTTAAATACAGTGCTGCCACTGATACAGCACTGATACGGAGAGTGCAGTGTTAAGGCTTTTAGGATCAAAGCAAAGAAGACAGGAGGCAATCGGCAGCTGTCAGATGTTTTACTATCTTAAGCAGATTTTTTTAAAGTGTCTTATTAAAAGAGATTTCTTGATAAAATTGCAGCACTTCAGCTAGAAGTGAGCATGTTCTTCAACTTTCAAGGCTTCCAATCATTAGCAGTTGGATGGTCTTGAGTATGCAATATAACTATTTTTCAGGTTTGTTTGCAGAACTGTTTCTTTTCGTGATAAGAATTAGGGTTTGGGGTTTTTTTCCTTGCAAAAAATGCTCTTTTCTTCTGAAATCCTTAATGTGGAAATTTTTTTTTCTGGTTGGCAACGGTCTTAAAGGTAGAAGGTATTTCAGACTTACAAACATTGAAATCCCATGCTGGATGATACTAGTTAAAGAGAGGCATGCTTTTTACATACACAGTAGGGCTTAATGACATGTAATAAGTGCTCTGTTGTCAACCACCAATTTTACTTTCTTTGTGAGTGAATTCCTTACCAAATATATTCAGTATCTTTTCATGCAAAGGACTACTTCCAGGGAGTGTTTTCAATAAGAACTGTATAAAAACTGGTGAAAGTTAGGAATATTGCTATGCAGTTTCCATGAAGTTAAGATTTTTTGCCTTAGCCGTTGTTTGCTGTCCAAGTGAACTTCATATGAACATGGGAATTATGAGATCGTTTCGTTCAAATCAATCTCTTGTAGAGACGGACAGTCTTATTTCAAAGGGGTCCACAGTACCGAAGATGAGTGCATAGAGTTAGGATAGGCTTCAGCTGATACCTTTTGTTTATGTGTGTACATGTGAGCTGTTGTCTGAACTCTTCAGACAAAAGAAATCTGATAGGTGCAGTTACTGATCACATCTGAATTTTAGATGTGTGAATCTGGGATTGCATCTGCAAGTCACAAGAACTGTCACATGCCGTAGGAAGCAAACAGTGGCAACTGAAACCAAAAGTCAATGTTGAAGTCCCATTACAAGCAAATTTGTTACATGTAAATTCTCAGATGATCCTGGACAAACTCCATTTTACTATGGGAAGAAAAGAACAGGGGGGAAAAAAAAATAGAAGCACTATTCCACTAAAGTACTGTCTGCTTTTGTGTCTGGTTACCATTTTAACCTTGTATGGATGGAAAAAGCATGCTAAGTGGCTCATCGGTATCCCAAATATTCATACTACAGGTCTTCAGCCACAACTCAGGAGCTCTGTTCTGCCTTACAATTGCATATTTGACAGTTTTCAAATACAGATACATTGCTACTGTTTTCAAAGGCTATTCCAGGATTTTATTGCTTTGATGGTTAATCGAGGGAATTATAATTAATCCTCTCTCAAATTCTTTTTTTTCTAATTAAAAAAGAAGTAATTTACAATATTTTAAGTGTTTTTGTCTTGTTGCTTTTTAAGGCATTTTCTCAGTATCTCCTGCTTCTCCTTGCTTCTTAGTATAAGGACGTTTACACTTCTCAGTTTCTTTTTTAAGACAAAATACCTCTTTAGTCACTTCTCCTTGTATTTCTTCATAATCATCATATCCCATCTGATCCCTGTTCAGTATTGCGTCCTCAAATATATTGACAATACTTCCAAGATTATGTCTACAAAAGTACCTATCAGCTTTGTTAACTAGGATCACAAAAGAATATCTTAAATTGGGTAGATTCCAGTGTACATCCTTGAGTAGCAACTTCTCACCTTCCTTATAAAAGTTCCAGTAAAAAACGTTTGCTTGTACATGTTAAAAAAACAGTTCTGTGGGTAAGATGAAGTTAATGCTCACAGCAAAGAATGTTGCAGATTGAGATCTTTTGTGGGGGGAAATCATAAGTGCAAACAGTCTGCAAAAGTTTTTCTGAAGTACAACTAGTTGTCAGAAAAGATTTATCAAGAGGAATGTAAGCTGAACTTCCAGAGGTGCACCTTTTCTGATAAGACTACCAATAGCACCATCATTTGTAAAACAAGTAGTTGTTCACCAGGAACTAAACTCATATTGTTAAATTCAAATAACAAAATTGTTTGTTCAGCATAAATTTGGTCTCTAATTGGTTTAAGTGAGATTTGTACCAGGAATCCAAAGATAGTTATTTGGTTTGTTGATCGACTCTACTTTCATGTTCTAAATTTCTGCTATGGAATGGGTAACAGTGAACTGGAAATGCTTTACTGGTAGGGTAATGGTGCAGGGATTGTGCAGCTGAAATAGTTTTACAACTTAAGGAATTTTGATACATATAAATATGCTTTTCATTGAGGTGATAACTTGTAAATAGACTTACAGACACGTAGAGCCTAAGTGTTAATTTTTTTCAACTGAAAACAATGTCTACGTTTTCATTTTCTGAAAAATGTTATTAATCTGGTATAGGAAAATTCATTTACCTGTAGAGCAAATAAATGTAAGCAAGAGCTTGTCTTCACAGTGTTGCTTTGTTTTACAGTATCAAATAAAAATTACACATGTAAGGTGCAAGCTACAATTACATTAGTTCCCATTTTTTCTGTATTTTAGATTGTTGACCTTCATTTGAACAAATGTCACAGTATTTCTTATTAGAGACCTTTCTGATGTTTTGAGTTGTAAGATGTTTGCAGCCATAGGAAAATTATGTCTTAGATAGTTACCATACCTAAAAAAAGACTACTATATGTTGCCACTATAAATACGTGGTGTTTGCTCGAAGTATGCAGTCATTCCTTCAAGCTACTAGGCCAGGAAAGGGTTACTAGCTACATTTTCTTAACTAATGTTGAAGTGCTCTACCAATGTAATTTACAGGGGAGAATGAATGTCATAGCTAGTGGAGGAGGACATTTTAATCACTTTAATGGTGTTACATGTAGAGTTAATGACTCCCTTTGAGTCTATTTTTTAAAAAAAAATCAGATACTGTTACTTTTGTGTGTGATTAATGTTGTGCTCTTATCAGAGGTAACAAACTTGGATATGGTGGTGTGGCATACATAGTCACTTTAATAAGTTAGAAATTATCCTTAAAAATATTGGAGGTTGTGTTCCTTTACTTCTAACTCAGTGAGCAATTTGCAACATTTTTGTAGCTAATTTGAGAGAAGGTGAGAGACACAAATAGGACGAACAGTGGCTGAGACTTGTGGGAGAGATCACATTTCTACACTAGAAAGCATCAATTTATTGGATAAAATTTCAGTAGTTGACCTCTGTGTAAAAATTGTTTTCCTGAGTGACTGAATAATGTTACAAATTGTGTTCGTGACTCAGTTCGTTGAACGTGTTTTCTGCAGATGTTCAGTCTCTGTGACTCTCTGCGTGACAGAAGAACTCTATCTGGGTATTAGCAGTATTTGTTGCATTACCTGAGCTTCACTGCTTTCATTCAGGAAAACAATGTACAGTATTGTGTACAAAGGAGAAGTATGAACACTTCTGCAGTCTTTAAGTCTAAGATCTTTGTTCAACCATAATTTTTAAAATGAAGCAAAGTTACCCTGCACGGGGAGACTTCTGAGGAACTGTTACTTACATGACACAAAGGTGTTCAGCTATTCAGTTGTATTTTTTTCAGTCCAAACCAGTAAAAGTCTTCATAACAGAATGAAAACACAATCTTTCATCTATAATGGAAACCTTGGTAAGTGATTTGTAACAGATAAGTTCATCACCTTGAACCACATAAGACTTTTAGCTCCTACCTCCAGGGGGTAATAGCCTGACAAAATCCTGGCGGTACTGTCAAGTGTTTTTGATTTAAACCTTAGAGTCATTGCATTCAAATCTTTCACAGCTTAAGAAGTTACATAGAAAGATAAAAAATTCCTGAACTGCTTCTGTTTTCCTTAAACAAAAAAATACAAATTCTTTTTATTAAAACCTGGTTTACTGTGCAGTTTTCCCATCTGTCTGTAAACCTCCCCAGACCTCTTCTGATTTTGCAAAGAACGGAAGTTCTGCGAGGAGAAATGCAATTGTGTTCTCTATTGGGTGGCTCATCAGCTTGTCCTAGCTTTTCTGTGTATACAGCAGTCAGTATTGAAATGTTTTGCTTTGTCTTTGTTGAATTTTTAGTTATGTGGACAAAATCCCTTCACAAGTTAAGCACCTGCACTACTGGTTTGTAAAAAGTGCAGAAATATGGAAGCTGGTGGCTTTCATTAAAAGATGAACAGCTCCATACTCTTTGTGAAAAAAAGATTTGCTAAATGTCATGTATGGAGAGAAGTTCTCTTCTCCCAGGCTGGCACTGTGTTACTGAGCTATTTGGCAATAATATTTGGTTGACAGTATTTTCTCTAGGATAAAACAATGTTTTCACGCAATTATATTATTTAAGAATATTCTTCAGTATTTTTGATGCTACGTCTGAAGCTGTAGGATTAGTATTTTCTTTAAGCCGCTGCTTACAACTTGTAAACAAAATTCATCCCTATTGCTTTCAGGAGCAAGGGACCAAATTTGTTAGGATTTTGTCTGTAGACCACAGGAAATGTGAAAGTGACTGACCTGTAAGGTTTTGAGGAGTTTCTGAAGTAACTGGATTAAGATTTCTGGTGGGCTGGCAACTGTAAGTCTGGTACAGCTTGCCAGAGACAATAATGTGTCTTGCTAATTTCAAATTAAGTTATACAGCCAGCAGCCTTCTGTTAAGCTCATAGAGAATTACACTCCATGACCAGCAGGCAACTCTAATTCTGAACTCATGATGAATATTATGTTTCATTTTCTAGCACTAACTGTTTTTATGATGGTTGTCAGAATTGCTTCTCCTGGCTGTCTTGTTCTATAAAGAAATATTTTTTGTCCATGCCTGAAACAGAATTTTTTAAATTGTAGCACCCAAGTTTGTCATAACTGTTCTATTATTATTTTAGATCTTAACTCTCACTTGGAGAAAAAATTTGAGTCATTTTAGAGTCTGTGTCCACTACTGTTCTAAGAATAATAAGAAATGAATTTGTTTCTGCAGAAGAGGAATAAATTTCAAGTAATCTATGTCCATGTCTTTCTGCTTTTCTAATTCGATACAAATGCATTATCAATTCCTGCTCTTCTGTAAGAGCATAGATGTGTGTGTCATGGTTTGACATGAAGCCGTTTCTGGTAGTGGGGAAGGGGCTGTAAAGATGCCTCCTGTAAGAAGTTGTTTGCAACTCTCCCCAGCTCTGAGCCAGACCCACTGCAAGGGCTGAGCCAATTAGATGCCTCCACAATCACTTTTTAAGAAGAAGCTGCAAGAGGAGGGTTCTTCCTGTTCCTTCTTTCTTCTGTCCCTTCTACTTTTTTGGCTGGTGGTGGTGCAAGGAGTGGGGAGAGAGAGAGAGAAGCAACCATGCAGACTCCAAGGTCAGTGAGGGAAGAGAGGAGGAGGTGTGCTGGAGCAGAGACTCCCCTGCATCCTATGGAGAAGACTGATGAAGATGAGATTTGTTTGCATTTCATTCAAGACCCCTCATCAGTGGCAATGACTCTTTTCATTAATAAGAACAGTTTAATAGAACAAACTTCAAAACAAGTTACAAACCCCATGCCAGCGGCAGTGCTATGACTGGAGGAGGCCATGGTCAGTTTGAGGGACCCCATATTCACAGAAGCTGTAACTGTGGGAAGGAACCCACACCAAAGAAGCTCATTAAAATTATGCCCAGAAGAGGCCGAGTCCCGAGGAAGTGACCCTGTATCTGCAGAAACTGCCACTGTTGGGAAGAATCCACACCACAGATATTCACCAAGGACCATGTCCCGTGTGAGGGACCCTGTATTGGCAGAAGCCGCAGCTGCTGGGAAGAACCCACAAAATAGAAGTTCGTTAAGGACTGTGTTCCGGGGGAGGAACCCCGTGTTGGAGCAGGGGAAGAATGCCAGGAGTCACCTTCATCTGAGTAGAGAGAAGCAGCAGAGCCCGTCTGTGAGAGACTGACCACATCCCCCATTCCTTGCTCCCTTGAGCCACTGAAGGCGGAGGAGGTAGAGATATTGAGAGCAGTGAGTTGGGCCCAGGAAGAAAACAAGGATGGGGGTGGGAGATCTTAAAGCACTAGTTGTAATTTTCTCAATCATCCTACTCTCTTTTTGCTTTTTATTCTGTTTCTAGTAGGTAGTAGAATAAACTTTCCTACTTTTCTCTCTGAGTAAAGTGATAGAGTATGTTTTGCCTGGAAGTGTAATTGGCAGTGAGCCCTCCCTGCCTTTGTCTCAATCCACAACAACCTTGCTTATCTTTTTGCTTCCATTTCGCTGGGGCCTTCGCCATCATAATGAGAATGGGGGTGGATGGGGGGCAATGAGCGAGAGACTGTCATGGTGCTGCTGTGCTGGCTGGGCAAAATCACGACACTGGGGAGCTGCTATTTTAAGTGGAACTTAAATTTTCATCTGGGGTTTGGCAATGCAGGTGGTCAGTGCATGGTGACCTATGTAATGGCTCTTTGAACCACAAGGCTACAAAACAGAGGCCAAGGAGTGTGAGAACTCTTCATCTGCTGCTACTAGTTTTTCTCTGTAAGTTGCTGTGTTGACATGTTTTCTAGGTTCTAAACATTGAAGAGGATTTAGTAAAATGAGTTTGAGGTCAGTACCTGAATTTGGCAAGCACACATATAAATATATTCTGTTTCTTTACATTTCATCAGACAACATGACAGTTTTCTATTACATTTATCATCCTTCCTTTTTTACATGTTTAAGAAACTTACTTTTTAAAAGATTACTTTTAGGAGCAAGATGTATTTGTTTTATAATGATGTATGGGATACACGTCACTTGAAGAACTCTTCTTTATGAGTGAAAAGTATGATGGCTTAAAACCTGTGAAGCATTAATCTATGTTTAAAGTTTTTGCTAATACTAGCTGTTTACGTGGCTGCATTAGCATTATCATATACAAGGCAGAAACATTAATAGCATGACAGTGTGACAAGACAGTTGACTTGTCTGAATAGGAGCAATTTTCTTTTATGCATTAAAAAGAACATATGCAAGAATATTTTGAAGTTAGCCATGCAATAGAGATTCAGATGTTTACATTTCTAGGTGAAACAATTGTCATTGATCTGAATTTACCATTTTATGCATTGTCTTATTTCTTCTTCTTTGTTTGTCATCAGTAGTAATTCTGTGTTCTGGACACTGTTGGGGAAGTCTGTTTTCGTTAAAAGAACTACAGTAGGGGTTATAATCTGAAACACAGAAGTCCGTGAGCTAGGAATAGGGTTTAGATACTTTATAACAGTGGAGTAATTTGGATGTGATTGTTGAAATATGGCTAGCATTTTTTTTCTCCTTTTGAGGAAGAAACAAAATTGTGAATATTGTATTCAAGTATATTAGCAAACATGGTAAAGCTTTATGTTTAGAATCTCATATAGTATTGTATAGTTTGGGTTTTTTTTTACTGATCTGATAATAATGCTTGATTTCACTTTTTGCCTAATTAGACATACAGTTTTGACAAATTACATTCAACTTCTCACCAGCCAGCTCTCCTGACCTTGTCCTTGTTACTGATGGGTACATGCAGCTGCTTCAGGCAAAATAAGCAGTTGTGCATTTTAGGCACTTGATGATTTTGCTACTTACTCCTTTCTTCTTCCCAGAGCAGTAAAAACTGGAGGGCTGCAGTTGACTTGTGTGGGCGGCTTCTAACTGCACATGGTCAAGGCTATAAAAAAAGTGGACTACCTACTAACCATACAACAGATTCTTTACAGGTATGTTTAAAGATACACCTCTGTGTCTTTGCAGCGTTATTTGTTATGATGTTTCTTTTAACATGGTCAAAGTTCTTTTCCTAATTGTTACTTAAAAACTGAGCTTGTTAAAACATTGAAACAAGTCACTTTTTTTAGCTTATGTAAAGCAGGTCTTCATTTAGAATTTTACTTGAACAAAATTATTTTGTTTTGTCTTGATTGTATGTTTCTAAAGGTAATCACACTAGTGAAAAGGAATATTCTGTACATCCCAGCTGCTCTTTCACATAAAGAGCTACTCCACCACCTCACCTTGCTGGCCTGTCTTTCCTAGAAAGGACATAGCCATCCATGACCACATTCCAGTCATATGAGACGTCCCACTATATCTCTGCAGTTGCCACCAGATCACAACCTTCCTACACAGACTTCCAACTCCTCCTGTTTATTCCCCATGCTGCATGTACAGGCATTTCAAGAAGGAAGCTGATCATGTAGGATTCACCCTCAGCACTGGCTTGCCACCCTGAGGTTCAACTCTGGCAGGCCTGGTTTTACCTCCTTCCCCCTTCAAAATTAGTTTAAAGTCCTTTCTATGAGCCTCACTAACTCATTTGCAAGGATCTTTCTTCCCTTTTTAGACAGATGAACTCCACCTGTCACCAGACCTGGTGTCATAAGACTTTCACCATCCTGGGGTGTATTAGAAGGGCTGTGGGCGGTAGGTTGAGAGAGGTTCTACTCCCACTCTACTCTACCCTTGTGAGACTGCATCTGGAA
The DNA here is from genome assembly GCA_013401255.1 of Urocolius indicus. Lineage (NCBI taxonomy): Eukaryota > Metazoa > Chordata > Aves > Coliiformes > Coliidae > Urocolius > Urocolius indicus. The sequence continues at coordinate 111,243 of WBNH01012057.1, read as the reverse complement.
TATTGTATCCAATTCTGGGCCCCTCAGTTCAAGGACAGGGAGCTGCTGGAGAGAGTTCAGTGCAAGGCCACAAAGTTGATGGAGTGAAGCATCTCCCTTATGATGAAAGGCTGAGGGAGCTGGGAGTCTTTAGCCTGGAGGAGACTGTGGAGTGACCTCATTAATGGTTACAAATATATAAAGGATGAGTGTCAGGAGGCTGGAGCCAGGCTGTTCTCAGTGATGTGCAATGATAAGACAAGGGGCAATGGGTACAAGCTGGAACATAAAAGGCTCCAAAGAAACATAAGGAAGAATTTCTTAACTGTGAGGCTCATGAAACACTGGCACAGGCTGCCCAGATGAGCTGTGGAGTCGTCTTCTCTGGACATACTCAAAACTCACCTGGGTGAGTTCCTGTGTGACCTTCTCTAGGTGATCCTGCTCTGGCAGGGGGGTTGGACTAGATGTTCTTTTGAGGTCCCTTCCAGCCCTTAAGTTCAGTGATTCTGTGAATATGTTTTGCCATCTTGGAAGACTCACTGTTAGACAGCTCATGGACACTGTCTAGATTGTAAACTTTGTAGTAAGACTTCAAATGTTAGAAGTAATGGGATTAAACTGGAACACAAAAAGTTCCACTTAAATATAAGGAAAAACTTTTTTACTGTGAGAGTGAGGGAGCCCTGGCACAGGCTGCCCAGAGGGGTTGTGGAGTCTCCTTCCTTGGAGGTCTTCAAGACCCACCTGGACATGTTCCTGTGCAACCTGATCTAGGTGAACCTGCTTCTGCAAGGGAGCTGGACTAGATGATCTCTGAAGGTCCCTTCCAACCCTACCATTCTATGATTCTGTGATGATAAGAAAATAAGAACCCAAATTAATAACAATTCATGGATCATGACAAGTGTTTTACTGAACAAAATGTGACCAGATGCCAACGCATGGTTCTGGCCCTAGTAACTATAAAGCTCATGGAATTTCACCAAAATCATAACAGATTTTAAGAGTTGCATAAAATTGGGAAAGCAATTAAAGATCAGTTTGATAAATCTTACATGCTAAATCCATTTAAAGGGAGGTGTTTTAATTTGGAAGAAAACTAGGTTTTAAATTCATCTTCAAAATCTCTGTAGCTTTACGAACAATTATACCTTCTGTCCTCTGTATTTTAATGATCTTATGAAAAGTAGTCTGTGAAAGAGCATGTAAATATAAATCCTGATTATTATCAATAAGTAACATAAAAACTCTTAACTCTATCAGAAAAGCATAGAAAGCTGAAATTCTGTTTGGATATGGCTTGTGATTGAAGCTGCTAACAGACCTGTCTTTTTTTCTCTATGTATTAATTTTTAGTTGTGGTTTGTGAGACTAGCACTGCTGGTAAAACTGAATCTCTTCCAAAATGCAGAAATGGAATTTGAACCATTTGGAAATTTAGACCAGCCTGATCTTTATTATGAATATTACCCTCATGTATACCCTGGACGAAAAGGTAAGATGCTTGATTTAGATTTTTTTTTTTTTTAATTAAAAAAGTGGATTCTGGTTGGTTTGGTTTGGTTTTTTGTTAATTCTAAAGCATTGGTGAGCTTTGGAGTCTTTCTTCTTTTTTGTTTGTTTTCTTCAGGAGAATATGCTTAACTACTACATTGAAGGTAGCAGTAAGGAGTAACAATAAGGACTAAAACTGTTCCATCACAATATAGGAAGGCAATGTGTTTCATGATGCTAATACAGCATTAATTTGAAAGAGGAATGTTTTAACAAGTAAATATAGTATTGAAGTTCTAGGACATTGTCGTGGTTTAGACTCACCAGGGGACAAAAGACCCTGAACAAAGAATGGTACAATGATGAAGAGTTACAACCAGACCTTTAAGACCACCTTCTCCCCACTCCTCCCATCTTCCCTCACTCAGAGCCCTGATCCAGGTGTCTTTATCTCCTCGCCTGCTGAATGGCTCAGGGGGCAGGGAATGGGGCTTTCAATCAGTCTATTGTCGATGGTTTCTGCCAGTTTGTCTTTCCTCAGACCAGGTGGGCTCCACACCAGTCCTCCCTGTGACATGCATTCATCCCAAAGGCTGCAACTCCTCTCTGCCTCTCGTGTGAGTCTGCTCTGTGGCCCACAGGCTCTCCAGCACAGCCTGCGCCATGGCTGCGTCCTCACACAGTATCTCACCCGACTAGGTGCACTCACATGGCGCTGCTGGTGATTCTCAGTCCTGCCATTNCTCTCTGCCTCTCGTGTGAGTCTGCTCTGTGGCCCACAGGCTCTCCAGCACAGCCTGCGCCGTGGCTGCGTCCTCACACAGTATCTCACCCGACTAGGTGCACTCACGTGGAGCTGCTGGTGACTCTCAGTCCTGCCATTGCCCTCCATAGGGTGCAGGGGTAGAGCCTGTGTTTTTAACACGGGCTGCAGAGATTTCTCTGGTCTAGTGCTCCTCCTTCCTTCCTCCTTCTCTGACTGTGAGGTCTGCGTAGTCATCTCCATCTTGTATCACTCCTACACCCCCTGCCAAGCACTTCAAATTCCCATCCTTAGATATTGATGGCAGAGGCGCCAGATTGGCCCAGCAGGGCAGGGGATGAGTCTGAAGCCAAGAGCCAGGGGAGAGTCCAAGAACTCTTTACCAGATCTTCACTACAACACCTTCCTCCCATTACCAAGCCAAAACGGCTCCTTGCTAAACAATGACAGACATTGACTTAAAAAACAAATGGTTAATTTTAGCCAGAAACAGGCTGTGGAAATCAGAGTTTGAGGAAACAGAATCTCTCCGTTTTTCCTCTTAAATTCATCCAATGCAATATCAGTCAATATGGTATTTTTAACAACCACATCTCCGTGCACTCCTGCTAATACAGGTGAATTATTTTAGAATAACTAAATTAGTATTATTTGTTTAGTGACTGAAACTAATTAAAAGTTAGTAATTTACTGTGTATCCTGTTTTTTAAGAGAAAAAAAAGACACCATTAGCCTCAATTCTTTCTAAGGTGTTTATCTCAAGTTATAATGCACTACTTCACACTTCTCCCAATAACCCATAAGTTAACCAAATAGTTCCACTACCCAGGATATTGTAGTCCTCTAGGAGTCTGAATTTGAAAAATTGCTATATTTATGAGTAATTTTACTCCCGTTCAGACTACTTTGAATTTTTTTTTCTAATCTGTTACTTAGAAATACTGCTCTGTTGCAAGTACACTGGCGAGTGATTTGCTGCTCTTTAGCTTTCAAGTTTGAACCAGAATGTATAACAAAATGCTTTGTAAGTAACAATTGTAATAGGCAGCTCCACTCTATGAAGAAGTATAGTCCATTTTACATACGATGCTAGTAGTCTCAATGGGCTAACCTAGAGAGAATACTGAGATTTTGAGATTGCTGAGGAAGGGAAGTTTTTTGTCAAGAAAGTTCAGGATTTTTTTTCAGAAGATTGTTTCGTCTGTCTGATGAAGCAAATGATCAGTTGTAGCCCAGCAAGGGCAATGTGAGCTGCCTGGAACAAGTCTCTCTAACCTTACTCATCGTCTTTCAGGCAATCAAGGGCAAAAATTTCCTGGTTTGCATTGAATATTCTCTATCCACTGAAAATGAACTGTTATTTTTAAGAGTGAAAGAGGTTTTGGTCATTAGATTGGATAGGTCTTTGGATTTGGTTCAGTTTTGTCAGCTTTGCACCTGATGCAGTGTTGCACAGGAGTAGTCTTCCCCAGGATATATATGTATTTCCATGTCTTTTTCCAGTATTAAAAAGAAGACAAAAGAATCCTTGCAGGCCATGTCACTGTTTGAGGCACTGCAGTCTCCGTGCCACAGAGAATAAGGGTAGCAACAGTTCTGGACAGTCTGGCCAGCTGTTGCAGGCACCCGTCCCGTGACTGGACTTTTGATCCAAACTGTCTTTGCAGCAACCACTGCAGCTATTTCATACAAATTATGAAGGTATCTGGTAAAAAGGTGAGCATAAGGAAAATATTCTGTATTATATGCCTCAGTTCATTTTTAACAGTTGAACATACCAACCAGAACCATCTCTGATCACCTCTAAGGAAAATAAGGTAAAGGTTGAATGGAGCTCACCTACTAGTTGTGATTAGGATACAGGAACAGCTATCAAACCTTTCTTGTGTAGTTCTGAGGAGATATGTGCTGCTTGCAGGAGTGTAGGAGAGAACAGGCAATTCCTCTGCGTAGCATTAAACTATGCAGTTCTGTGTTATGGATAAAGAAATTTAATGTACATGAATCATTAACCAGCTAATTTAAATGATAAAATATATATAAATCATTCAAATTTTGGTTGAAATATATTAGTATGAATCTACAATCCGCTGCAATTTGGTAATTTTGCCTATCATTTTGTGGTGTAACAAGCATAAAGGGAACAGTTTTGTTTCAACACTTTAGTTTTGATACATGGTATATAAATGGTGTAAGCATTTAAAATCCATTTAAGAGAGTATAGATATAAATAATGTGTAATACACAGCATATTTTTCATAATTTCTTTGTATTCAAAATAGTCACAAATAGAATAAATTCAAAAGTTTTCTGTGCAAAGTAAGGATGGTTTATACGTCTGAGCTTCCTACAGCAGTGAGGATGGTCTCTTTAATCTCTGAGAAATATTCCTCAAATAATCTGAATTCCAAGTAAGTGTATAAGAAGTTGAAGGTGTTTTTTTTCAATACTTTAACTTACCTTGGCCAATGAAGTTCTCTTCATTTTCCTCTAAAGCTTTCCCAAGGCTCATGGTCTACACTCCTAATCTCTTGTTTTGTCCCGAGGTTTTATGTGGCATTTGCAGCTATGCTATGCATGGATCGCATTACTGTTGTCTTCATCATGGCTAGAAGATCTAATCTCTCTGAAGTCTTTCTTTCTGGTTTTTTTAGTCTTTTTCTTCAGTCATCTTTGTTGCCTGTGGGTGTGTGCCAGCTGTGAGTGGAATCTGCTGGGATCCTTGTACCAGCCAGCAAAATTAGTTAAAAGTGACTCTTTGGTCATTCCTATTTAATATAAGGCAGAGAGGAAAACATTCTCATTCTCTACTAAGGTTCTCTAGTTTTAGATTTATTTCTTCCAAATTCATTGGTGGAGAGAAGCCAAGAAGTCCATAGAATCTTTTCAGAGACCTTTAAGATCGAGTCCAGCCTTTGTCCCAGCCCTACCAACCACTAGACCATTTCCCTAAATGCAACATCCAGCTGTCTCTTAAACACCTTCCAGGGATGGTGATTCCACCACCACCTCCCTGGGCAGCCCGTTCCAATGTCTGACAACCCTTTCAGTAAAGAAATTCCTCCTCATATCCAGCCTGAACTTCCCCTGGCACAACTTGAGGCCATTTCCTCTTGTTCAGTTGCATATTGTGAATTGTAACAATTTAATGTTTTTGTTTTGGAATGGGTAGATACTTGAGTCAGGAGCACTGATTCAGGTGCTTCTCTTACATATCCATTGTATTATGTGAGATATATAAGGCTGAATTTTTGTCATGGTTCTTACGACTAATGGATTTCAGGATTTTGTTGAGGGTTTTTTTTCAAGTTTTGTCTTTGTCTTTACTCTATCTGACTCACTTCTGTTCATATAGTTTTTTTCAGTGTTCCTCATAATACTTCATGCACTCTCACATGAGAGATTGTCTAACCGAGACAGCCTTTCCATTGGTAACACCACGTGTTTCTGAAAGACTGAGAGGCAACAATTAAAATGGAACATTAAAACGCTCTTTTAGTCTTATGAGACAGTTTGGTCTTATTTTTGATTAACTTTTCTGTAACTTACTGGTCTATTAATGCTACCAAAATCAGTGTTATAAAGCTAAAATAATTAAAAGTAATTTATTTTTAATTATGAAGAAAAAGAAGTAAACATAGGACTTTTATTTTGTGACCAGACATTTACATGTAAACAAATGCAGGTTTTTTTTTCCCTTTCCTCTTTTCATTCTCTTTGTGATTATACAGCATCATCTGAATTCCTCTAACACAAAATCAGTCTCCAGTTGTCTGATGGAAAGTCCCTAAATAAGGAACTTACTATTAAATAGTTGTATGTGCTGTAGAAACTGATTGAATACTGTACATCTTTTCATGAAGTCTGTTATTAATTCTAGCACAAGAGGATATTCTGAAGTGTGGCTTTGTTGTGATCATAGGGATACAGTAGTATTTGCTGCAATTGGCTGACACTTTCAGATGGACAGTGACAGTTTAAAAAAAATCTGAATTACATATAGATTTCTCAAAGAAATGTGAGTCTATGTGTCACAACTGTTGTTCTAGCATATTACACTAGGTCTGTGTTACGTTTATTACTTTACTAATATCCACTATAGATGTTTTACCAGAAATACGTGGAAAAAAAAAATACAAAAAATAGTTGTCTGTGTGAGCTTTCTTTGTTTATGTGTTCTTATTTACTCAAGCAGTGCTTTTAATTTGTTTGTTTTATTCAGTTTTGAAATTCAGATCCCCCTAAAGGAATCTTGTCATACATGGTCTAGAACTGTCATTCAAACCCACGTTGTAAACAAGTTTTCCGAAAGTGCTGATGAAATTTAATAAATTATCATTGTTATTACATTTAATAAGCTTAAATATTAGCAAAATATGTGTTAGGAACCTTGCCATATGTCTGTTGACACAGAAACACTGCACTTGGTGTGCAAACACACAGAATTTTTCTCTAATACAGAAGACATTTTACAGACATCTATACTGCAAGTAGTGTAGAGGACTGTGTGCAGCTCCAAGCTGCCTGGTCCCTGAAGTTTAGTCCTGCTTCTGAGTGTCAACCTATGCCATCAGGAAGGATGGGCACGGATTGAGGAAATTACCTCCTGTATGCTTTTACAGTAAATGTAGTGATGCCTCTACAGTGACATTTGGCTATTTTGACTGTTATCTTTTTCTCTTCTCTCCAGTGAGGCAGCCTCACTTTTGTGATCCTCATCAATTTTTTATTAATGGGGGAAATATACCAGTATAGGAAGTGGTGTTGGTAAAATTATTGTGGCTGGTGGGGAGGCAAAAGGGAATAATCAAAGTTAAAACAGAGGTAAGAGAAGAAATGCACAGAATAAAAAAACAGTAGCATATAGAGTGCTCTTATCTGTTAACAACTTTTGGAGTAAAACAGAAAAAAAAATACTTGAGTTATTGTTACATGTTGTGTTGGTTTTCTCATGTTGCCACAAATACTACTGTGCCTGAAATTACACTCCCATGTCAGAATGCTTCAAGTCTTGGCAATTGCTCAAAGAGTTCAAGCTCTTGTTGACAGTAAAAAACGTATTAAAGCCTCTAGAGGAAATGATTTGCCAGTTACTTTATTTACAATACTGTGTACATCTATATTGTCTCTTTAAATTTGCTCTCCCATGTGTTGTTTCAGAGCTACCTTCTACCTATGAAATCAAGTAATACAACTTCAATAAATACGACTCAAACGTTGTGATTCCAGTTGGCTCATCAGAATAATCAGACTTGCAAATACAATTGTTTTCTGAAATATTATAGATAGATTTTTAGTTAAGAAAGGTATGTATAATTTTAAGAGTAGGATGCTGCTAAAATGTCTAGTTATGCTCTCTTACCCATGGTTATATAGTCTCATTATTAACAGCATCATCTTTCTATAGTATTTCCTGAAAGTGAGCAAGTAACTAATTTCTAAATTCAACCTTACTACAGTTACCAGTAGATAAGACTTACGATGATCCCTTTGTGGTAGGCCAATTGTTACAGGGCTTTTCTGCATTCTTTCTCTTATGTTTTTCTTACTTTGGTGCAAATAACTCCAGATTACTAACAAAATATTTTTGAAAACTTTCAAAACCAGATCTTAATTCAGAACAGCTGTGTTCTTAGCTCATGTGCAGTTACATTGTCAAGTATGTGGAAACGTGCAATTTCAGATACAATTTTCAAAATATTTTCTTTCAGTGATTATAAACATTTAGACTCTTATCTCTTCTTCAGAATCTTTGGAGTGAAAATAATAAATAAAAGCTTGGAAGCAAGTCTGTAGAATCTGGATTTTAAAGTGCTTTTAATTGACAGTCAATGACACTAGGATTCAAAGTTCCTGCATCATCACTCTTAAAATATCTTATAAATTATACAAATATGCTGTTGTAGAAAAATGTAAAAGTGTATGTGTGTGTATGTGTGTGTGTGTGGGCATATAACTGTAAGGATATTGTTTGATTGGAAAAGACCTTTACTATCATCAAGTCCAACCACTCATCTAACACTGCCAAGCCCACCACTAAAACCCTGTCCCTCAGCCCCTCATCTATCCATCTTTTAAATATATCCAGGGATGAGGACTCCACCACTTGTTCCCACTTCTAATAAAGCTCTCAGTGGAAAACTTCTTTTAATACCCAGTCTAAACTTCACTGCTGCAGCTCGAGGCCTTTTCCTCTTGTCATCTCTTTCCTCTATCAGTCATTACTTGGGAGAAGAGACCAACCTCCACCTCAGTACAACCTCTGTTCAGGTAGTTGTAGAGAATGATCCTGTCTCCCCTTTTCTCCAGGCTAAACATTCCCAGCTAGCTCATCTACTCCTCATCAGACTTGTGCTCCAAACACTTCAACAGCTTCATTGCACATCTCTGTACTTGCTCCAGCACCTCAATGTCCTCCTTGTAGCTACGGGCCCAAACTGAACACAGATTTGATGTGTGCTTCATGAGCACCCTGTACAGGAGGACAGTCTTTTTCCTGGTCCTACTGGTCACACTATTTCTGAGACAAGCCAGGATGCCATTGGCCTTCTTGGCCACCTGGGCTCACTGCTGGCTCATGTTCAGCCACTGTCAACCAATACTCCCAGGTCCTTTTCCTCTGGGCAGCTTTCCAGCCACTCCTCCCCAAGCCTGTAGCATGGCCTGAGGTCGTTGTGGTGGCCCAGTTGCAGGACCCAGCACTTGGCCTTGTTGAACCTCATACAATTGGCCTCGAACCATCAATCCAGCCTGTATATGTATGTATGCATGCATACAGAAGAATATCTTTCTGAAGGTGGATTTTTCTGTGTTACTCTTTCACCCACTGAAGGAAGGGTTTGTTTCTTAATTTTGGTTTTATTAGTGTCATAATATCCCACTTGATACTTTCACTAAATGATAATTTGCCCTGCTGCTGCTTTTTGATATTTAAGATTTGTTGAATAAGTTGCAGAAGGCAGATCAGAAGGAAGTTCTGGTTGCTGATTTTGCAGCAAGAAGCTACAAGGTAAAATGACTAGCCATTGGAATTCTCTTTTTTTCTACTTGAAAAGGGCTGCAGATGAGGGATGTGTTTGGATGTGCAGTTTGGACATGAGGTGATGTTTATGTTATGACAGTTATGAAAATTCAAAGCTGTTCATAAAGAAATAGAAAAATCTATGGTCTTTGGAAATTCTACCTGATCCTACTATTTATTCTATCTATTCCCATGCTTTTAGAGTATCCATTCTCTGTTCAGCAGACATTTTTACTTTTACCTTTTGTATGCTGATAAGATACATATGAATGAGATTAATTCCTGCCAAAGTGGCAATCAAAAATCATATTCTTTGAATAAAAATTCTCCATTGTATTTAAAAATGTTAGCTAAGAAAAGAATTGTCTTAAAATTAAACTGGTTTTCCATTGCAAATGTTTTTTTTAGGAACAATTACTATGGTCTCCCTAAAGAGGAGTAACGGGAGTCAGCTGTAAAACATCAAGCTAGAATAAGACTTAGAACTTAAAATTTCCATACATGGCAGTAATTGTAGAGTATTACCTCTTGTTGAAAACATCTCAGCTTAGTTGACCTGATTTTACTGTGTAAGAGAGCATTACATCTTTAGAAATCCAAAGCATGAAGCAGAGAGGAAAACCCATTCTCCTATGCTTCTAAGTAAACATTTCAATTACAGTATATGCTGCTTCCTTAAAAAAATTCGTGACATGTTGCCTTTTGAAATTCAGTACTGAGTGAAATATAACACAGGACATGGGTTTGATTCCAAATGGTTTTGCAAAAGACAGCACCTGTCAAGATCAGTTGTTTATATCTAATTCTCTTATCTTTAGTGAGATACCACAGGAATATATATGCCCACTTGTGTAGGAACCTATTACAAAGAAGTATGTGCTAGGCTGTGTGCCTCAAATATGTGGCCTAAAAGCAATCAAGTTAGGTAAAACCTTTCAGACATATAACGTCAATGTAACAAGCACATGCATTTCTCTTACAGCTTAGTGTTAATGTAGTTGGTCTTACTTTCCTGTTATGTTTTCTCTCCAATGTAACTTTGTTTATTGAGGCAAGTAGAGTTTTTTCTCTACTGTTAATCTGCTTTTTACTTAAATTTTGTACTCTGATTTCTACAACCTGCCTTTCAAACCTCCATAATGCCGTTATTATTATTGATCTACTAGAGTCATCAACAAATGTCATTTACCTCGTCCCAGTTGTTTTCCTGTTAACCTAGACAATGTAAAATGAAAATTATGAAGTTTTCTAAAATCTTAAGTCATGCTTTTTTTCGGTCTTGACTCTTTTTTGTTTGTCACCATCTTCATATTAAAATGTTAAGGCGTACTTCTCAGAATGCTAAACTTCCATGTCTTGCAAGACAGTGTGGAACCTGTGTTTTTAGAGATTTGTGTGCAGTTTCTTTTTCTGTCATGTTTTTTTTTTTAACAACAGGAATGAATTCCTCTGCACTGTTGTTCTTTCAACAGACAAGAGGCTGGATGATGAGTCTTTGAAACAACATGATAAGATCATGTCATAGAACAACAAATTCACATCCTGTTGTTTAGATCAAAATTCTTAGCAAGCTCAGAGTTTACTATTCCAAGTTAGCACTTTCTGTGATTCTCTTATCTTTTGCTTTTTACCTTTTTATCAGTGAAGATTCACGAAAGTCATATTGCAGTTTGCTTTTGCCTGTTTCATCTCCAGTTCACACCACAGAGCTTTACTGGGCTGCATTTCCAACCTGTTCTGCTCACCATGTTCTTTCTCTTCCACCATGGAGCACCTTGCTGAGTCCTGTGAGAACCAAGGTTCATAACAGTCCACTCTGTGACAAGACTTTTAGTAATTTGCTGTTGTTTCTCTGAAGCTTTTCCTTGACATTTTTATTTCAGAGAGGTTCAAAGATGTTTGTTCCATTTTCTTAGATTGAGAAAATGATGGATTCACACTTGGAACACTGGAGACAATACGGTAATAGAGAACTCTTGGCAGAGGGAGCGAGGGGAGGGGAGCTGTTGTCAGATTTTACCCATCCAAGAGTTACAGTCTTATTTTGGTGAACAGGTCTCTTCACTTGCATTTTTTACTACTGCCATTTATTTCTTCCTGAGGAGTGTAAGTAAGTTGGAGTCACTGAAATCTTTACCAAATCATAAGTAAATTTATGGTCTTTTTTTTTTTTAAGTAGAAAATAATTTGTTAATGTAAGAAGTGAAGTAGGTATGTTATCCATACCTCATACTTACCTAAAAGGAAGCTTACTTAGAGACGGAAACTTATCTAGGAATATGCACTTAACCAAAATCTCAGAGTTTCTTTTTTATAAACAGAGTATTTAAGGAATAAATTTGGATGAGTAGCTTGCCTAAGTGCTGCAGGTTTTTCATGAGCAATTTGCTGATCTGATTTGACTGGAATTTACAAAATACTGTTTATATAGAGTGGTAAGACAGCCTTACCAGTGGTAAAGGCTCATTTCTTTTCTCTTTTCCCGAGTTACCAGACGTGTGTGAGAGCACGTGTACAGTTCTGTGCCTTCTTCTAAAAAAATATGCTGTTCAGAAAGATTACAAGGAAGCTGAGGAAGGGGGCACAAATGGTTGCTGTTTCTTAGGTTTTAAATAGAGTTAGCAGCCAGTTAAATAAGCACTAAGAAATAGAAAATCACTGAGTGAATTTTATGGATGCTTACAGTAAATTTTCTTGCAGGATTCTAGTTATGTTCTGAGTTTCAAAAAGAAAGATAAGAACCAAATACTACAGTTTTAAATCCTTCTGCATGATGCAGTAATATAAATTCAGGTTTGAAAAGTCATTACGCTAACAATCCTTACACAGTAGGCCAGCTTCCTTCTGGTTTTGTTTGAGATGTGTCGTCACACTTGACGTACCTACTACGGATCACACTGGAGTGCTTTCTGGTCACATGCTATGAAGGAAATACTAAGTGGCTGGGAAATAATATATTAATGAAGTACATTTTGAAGTAATACAGTTCTGAATGCCTGTTACAACTGAGGTCTTAGTTGTGATAGGAAATAAATAAGATTCTTTTAGACTCTCAAGTTGGCCTGGAGTCACATTCGTCATTCTGACATCTTCTTACACTTCCGATGATATAGATTAGTAATGGCTTATTTGTTCACTTCACGTGGATCATAATAGTGTGGCTTCATTCAGCCATATGTAAGATCACTACTTTACAAAGTATGCAATCCCTAAAAGTGTTTAACAAAACATTATATAAATTTTATAAAAATTAATAATGTGAGATGTTCCATCTGCACTCCATTAAATACTCATCTGTCTGTATATTGAGCTGTTCAGTTGCCAGTTCAGATTTTCTCTATGAGTATTTATTGAGTGGACCTTTTGATGTATTTTACATGAGAATGTAAACTTATTTGGAGCTGAAAATGCTAGTCATTAGCCAAAAATATTACTAAAACTTTGGATTCCTTTTGTTTTGCATCTCAGATTTTCCAAAGGTTTACTGAGGAACAACACTTTTCCTTTTTTTACCTTTGCCACAGAAGTCACGTGGAGTGCAGCACTAGGTGCATGGGTCATGTATTAGTAATAAATATGACTACCTTCTCAAGAAGAACAGTAGTAAACTACCTGGTTTTGCACAGTGCTTCTTTTTGACAGAATTACTACTGGATAGTGGAGTTAGAACTTGGTCACCAGAGAAGTGGTAGAGATAGAACCAGATGCAGATCACATTTGCTTCGTAGGTTTACAGTGCAGGTTCTGAAATTCACAGCGTATCTACAAAGCAATTTTCCTTTGTTGTTCGAGTTTGGAATTTACTCTGAAATTATTTTCACCTTGCTTTTCACTGTTGTTTACCCCCCACACCCTCACTGTGTATCTTCACTTGTGTCATGCTAGGTACTAGTCAGGATACATGCGTAAAATATTTCGCATCTTTGGTTACTGACTGAATAAGCTTTTACAGTTCTCTTAGCAGAATTTCGAAGGCAGTTTTATCTTCTTAATCTGTGTTCCATGTAGGATAATGCGTAAAACATGGTCATACTGCTGCCCACCAGGACCTCCTGGTCCCTTTCCCCTACACTACTCTCTAACATTTCATTCCTCAACCTGTACTGGTACATGTGGTTATTCTGTCCCAGATGCAAGACTCTACACTTGCCATTGAATTCCATTAGATTTCTTCTGGCTCGACTGTCCAGCCTGTCCAGATCTTGTTGAATGGCAGCACAGCCTCTGGTGTGTCAACCACATCCTGGGGTGTATTAGAAGAGTTGTGGGCAGTAGGTTGAGAGAGATTCTCCTCCCCCTCTACGCTGCGCTCGTGAGACCACATCTGGAATGTTGTTTCAAATTCTGGGCCCCTCAGTTCAAAAAGGACAGGCAGCTGCTGGAGACAGTTCAGCACAGGGCCACCAAGATGGTGGAGTGGAGCCTCTCCCTTATGATGAGAGGCTGAGGGAGCTGGGGCTCTTTAACTTGGAGGAGACTGAGAGGTAACCTCATTAATTTTTACAAATATATGATGAGTGTCAGGAGGATGGAGCCAGGCTGTTCTCCATGATAGGACAAAGGGGACGCAATGAGTCATTGTAGCATTTACCTCTCTGACATACAAGCCTGTTAGGAACAGGTACAAAAATCTTTCTAAAAGCTCCTATTTTTGAGAAAACATGAAGCAGGGGATGACTTGCTTCTTGATTTGTTTCGATTACTTGATTTCTAAGGGAAATCGCCTTAGATTATGACTAAAGTATTTAAATGTATTACATTTAAATATTGGGACTGTAGCACAGTATTTTGCATGGCCTGTTTGGTGTTAATAGTTGGATTTAGTGTTTATGTTCAGCAGATTTCGACCGGCTTGAGAGTTGGGCAGAGAGGAACCTCATGAGGTTCAAGGACAAAGGCAGAGTCCCACATCTGTGGAGGAACAACCCCATGCACCAGTACAGGCTGGGGATTGACCTGCTGGAGAGCAGCTCTATGGAGAGAGACCTGGGAGTCTCATGTTGGTTTTCTATTCTTTTGTAAGATAGGGGTCCTTCTTATAAGCTTTCTTTGGAAAAGGATTACAGAGATGTAGTTTTGCTTGCAATGGTTATATAGTTTTTTTCACAGGCATACTTCTAAGGCCAGTAACTTCATCTTATTTCTTTTGCATTGATTGTAAAACCTGTGTAATTATTAAATGTTATAGGTAATGGTGTACCTGCTACTTGAGTGAACTTCCATTTTTTTCCATTTTCTGTAATCTTTCATTTAAATCAGTTTATAAAAATCTGTAATGAAGCATTGTACTTCTATTGTCAGCTTGGTTTTGAAAACTGAAATTAGATGAACCTTTTTCTTCCCTTCCTGATTATGGTGACGTATCTGTTGATGTATTTAAAACATTTTACATTTTGTCAGATGTTATAGCTGGGAAAAAGTTTGCAGTTTTCTCATCTTTCACATCTTTTACCAGGAGAAGAAATATATGTGAAAGTAAAATGGACTTTGTCTCATACACTAGTGAGAAATACCTTGTGTAATGTAGGCAAATCACGATCTGATAATGATAGCAAACATGTTTAATAAAATGAATTCTACTTCTAGGTTCCATGGTTCCTTTCTCCATGCGGATTTTACATGCCGAGCTTCCTCAGTACCTAGGCAATCCTCAGGAATCCCTTGACAGACTGCATAGTATGAAGTTAATCTGCACCAAGGTAACAGCTTCTCTATGCACTAAGATTTCCTAAAGGTTAAGAAATATATCATATTGTCCTTTATCATATTGTCTTTATAAAGACCATAAAGTTTCAACTGTGACTTTTTTTGTACTCCTATCTTGATACAGATAAGGAGCTCACTAATAGAAGTTGTTAAGTACCTGTTGCATTTTAGGGTACATCCTTCTTTCCTAGCTGTAGTAGCTCTGACTAAATTTAATAGAACAGTGGACAATGTAGTTCTACCACTTTCATGCTTTGGCCAGACAAGATCTGGAGGACAGTAACCAGATATGTTTAAGGGCAAGTAGGAGAGCTTTCTTCCCTCACTCAGCTGCACCCAGCTAGTTTAAACTATAGTTGTTACTGATCATGATCCTTCAAAAATACCCTTGATCCTTCCTAAATGGTGTGAATAGCTGGCTTTGGATACAGTGGTCATTTGAGAATATAAATACAACCTGCTGAGTTTGTTTGGGGTTTTTGTTCTGTTTTATCAAGTGCTATGATAAAAAATTGTGTCCTGAATTATAACTTGGGATTTATCAGTGAAGAAATGGAGCTGGTGGTGGTGTGAGCACTGACATTAGCAGCAGCTTGACTGTTAAAAGAGTTCACCTTATAGAAATCTTTCCCAAGTAGTTAATGCAACAGTGACTAAGAATGTTACAATGTTGTAAAGTCCAGAAGAAATGCAGCATTACTGTTTCATGTTCCTACCCCACCTGATCTAGGCTGACCTGCTTCTGCTATGGGGTTGGGCTAGATGATCTCTAAAGGTCCCTTCCAACCCTACCATTCTATGATTCTATGATCTGTGACACCTGAAAGTCCAAAACTGTGTATAAGATAAATACAGATTACTTTTTATTTCAATATTCCTTGGATGTTTCCTAAACTTACTCCTGAAAGTAACCTGGATAAGATCAACTTCCTTCTAGCACAGTAGTGACTAGGATAACTGAGTGTTTACAGTAAAAAAACCCACTTCTTTGTATTATGAGGGAAAAAGATGAAAGGTTTCGGTAATAAGAGATGAACGTGGCATTTGTTATAGAGTTGGAAAGAAGTGATTTGGAAACGGCTGAGAGAGCTATCTCATTTGGCTGAGAATTGCTACTTTTTAGCATTTCACATATGCTGTTACCTGTTCATGACCATCTCATCTAATAATATTACTGTCAGGCTGTTGTTTCCAGCCTTTTACTTCATAAATAGTCCTCCTCAATTTGAAAGGTTTTTTTTTTCTTTTAGGAAATGTCATACTCCTCTGTTGCAGGATTTCACAGTGTTTCTACTGACTTTCACCTATTTTGGTCTACAGCAGATCAGCTGTTTCCTATCTTGTTTTTTAGTGATCTGGTGTCAAGTGCTGTGTTGTCTCCCCTCAGTCGTGAAGGTGCCACTCGATTCCAAAAATTTAACTGGATTCTAAGTTCTTTTAGAGAGAAAATTGTTCTAATGTGAAGAAGGAAGTGACTGCTGAGCAGGATATTCATCAGCCATCTACCAAAGTTTTTGGAAATGGCTGTATGTCAGTTACAGTGTAATCAGCCCTGATTGTCCACAGGTTGAAGATTATTGGTCAATGTAAGATAGAGAGAAAAGGAAATTATCTTTCCCCCTTCTTAATAAGACTCTTAAGTACAACTCTGAAGTGGCTCTGCCTGCACTGTTCTTGAAGTGCATATACTCACAGCATACTTAGTGTACCAAGGAAGCTTTTAGACACTAATACAAGATTTTGTTTGAACGTGACCTGGGCTGATTATTTAAGCAGGGGAAACTGGGTTTGCTGGAGAAGGATGACATTGAAATAAAAGAGATTTACGAATTAACACATACATATTTTCTTGACAGACAAGTTCTTGAGGAACAGATCTATTCCCTCATGTTCTCACTCCATCAACTGCTAGTGGCCCAGGTCACTACAAATTCTGTGTGATCACTTGTGCCCTTGGAGAAAGATGCTTAAAAGGCTGACTGTACGTCTTCCACTAGCTCTCATGAGGAATCCCCTGTTCTCTGCACGTGCTGTTGGTTCATTGATTGCCACCTCTTCCTCTCTGCTTTTCTGTGTCCAAGTTTGCAAAGTTTCTCGTGGATTAGTGTGTTCAATTGCAGTCAGAAAGAGAATGATTTCACTTTGCTACTGACAGCTTTCACTAGAGCCAGGATACAGTAGCCATTGTCTGTGCTGATGGATGCTCATTTTTGAAGTACACTACCCAGCAAGCTGCAAACAAAAAATAAAAACATACCAGCCTTCTCAAGAGAATATTTCTGATCAGTTATTCTGAACACCTCCTTGCAGATTACTTCCTTTGTTTGCATTCAATTAAATACCTTGTCTTTTGGAGCAATTCAGAGACAACTGTAGAAACAAGAGTGTGATAAAGGAAAGTTTGTAAAGATAAGTATGTTTTTGAAAGACGATTGCAAACCAGTGATAGTTCAACTATTTGAGGTCAGGGTTGGCTGACATGCAGACGTTTAGATACATGTTTTGTTTTTTGTCTGGAATGATACTAGTCTAATAATCTCCATCTCACCTGGAATGTTCAAGAATAAAGTACATAATACCTAATGAAAACCCATGGCATAACCAAGAAAATAATGTAAAGGATATACACTCATTAGTCTTAATACTTGTATAGAGTGCTTGGGAATTGTTTGGGTTATAAGAGAATTAATTGGGAAGCTTTCAACCAAAAGCCTCTAGTGTTTTACTTCTCTGTTTTTAAAAGTGGAAAAATAATCTTTGGTCATCCATATTTACAGAAGGGTGTAAGAATAATCATTATGTAAATGAGAGATCTTGCAGTCATCAAAGGCAGAAGACAGAAAAGACCTATTAGCTCACCTAGTCAGTGTCTCTGCAATGCAAGATTGTTTTCTAGGTTTTAATGAGCCAGCCTGCGGAGCTGAGGCCGCATCCTCTGGGAGACTATTCCAGGGTAGTGCTAATGCATTCTTATCATAAGAAAATTTGTCCTTCTATTTTGTTTCTCTTCCCTAATGTAATTGTAGGGGGGAGAGGGGGTCCTAGCTGATATTTCCTTAGAACCTTCTAAATTCCATCTTGTTTTTTGTTGTACACGTACTACAGACACTTGTGAACTTTGGATTTATCTGTTTGATGTACAAAGATTTAACCATGTTTATTTTGGCACTATTTTGATAACTCAGTCTCTTCATCTGCCCTCTACTTACCTGGTACCTGAAGCAGGACTGGAGGTTTAGTGCAAAAGCGTTGTGTTTTTACCTGTTCCAGTTTGCCTGCAAATTTGTAATCAAGATCTGATTGAATATATTACATCTCTGTCTACTGGTACCACATTTGGGAAGGATATAATCAGTAGTTCCAAATGCCTGTTGTAGCTTGGGGGAGGAATCCAGTGAATTTGTTACTGTCTGTGTGTCTTCCCAACATGAATTGCCTCTATGAGTTGATGGCCTTCTAAGATCTTTTGAAATAAATGGTATCCAAACAGCCAAGCACTAAGAGTAACAGTAGTAATTTAAATTTTTAAGAGTTAATTCTTTTCAAATATTCATTTAAAAACATAGCTATGATCCCTTCAGTGATAATAATGCTGGGCACGTGGTAGTAAATGCTTACCTGGAGACCAAAATGTGAAAAGAGCAAGAGTCAGGCTTAAACCAAACTCCTCCCTTGTTTGTGTCTAAGCTTTTTAGCTGACTGAGAGAGAGCTCCTGGAGATGCACACATCTTACAGTGCAGATATTTCACTTCTTAAGCCCAGTCCTTCAAGTGGCAGAGCTGTACTGGTCTCTTCTACCAGGTGGGTAGAGCAGTGGCAAGTGGGTTAACGGTCATCCTTCCTAAAAAAGCCTTTGCAAATGTAACCTCTGCAGAACTTCTCAAAAGTGCAGTGTCATCTTCCATTATCCACTCCCTCTGTAGTTCCACCACTCTTCTTCATGAGTAGTTATGTTACTCACTGGCCCTCCCATACACACTCTTTATATCTCCTGATGTTCTGCTTTACTTCAAGATTTATGAACTTTTCAGTCTCTTAACTAGAGACTGGGGTTTTATTTTCATTCAGCTTCCAGATACTAAGGTCACATTCTGTTTCTCCTATGTTACTTTAGTCTAGTTGGTACTTACTTTGATGTGTAGTTTGATGATCATCCTGCACCAGTCAGAGTACCCAAAAAGCAATTTCAGAAGCAACCAAAATGGTTATTTTCAGTAAGAAGCTAATGCTGGTGAAAAGTTGTGGAAGTGGTGGGTATAGGTTAGTAATTACAGTATACAAGTGGCTGATAGGGAATGAATCAGAAGACTCAATGTGATAATGCTAGCTGGTAAAACTAATGAGTGTGCATTTATAAATATTCAAAGCAAGAAAAAGAATAGATCATATGTAAAACTAATATTTAAAGTGAACAGAAGAAGTAGAAGTGTTCAATCATTTTTATAATAGAAGCAAGGATACTTAGAGCTGTCCCACATGATCGTGCTAGGATAAATAGCTTACCATCTGTGGAAAAGTGGGGGATTTGCTAAAAGTAACCATTTTGCATCAGCTAACACAGATAACTTACACTGAGGAACTACTTGAATCATTAATGTTATTATTAAACAATTCTTGAAAAACTAAGAAAGTGTCCAAATACTGAATGATATTCATACACGTAAGAAGGGCAAAAGGAGAAAAACCTAGGGAATAAAACAATTAGCCTCAAATCAGCAATGAGTTCTGGTTTAATTATGTTGAGCTTGAGGTGACAGCTAGATACCCCCAAGTAATGTTACAGAATGGTTAATGTAATATTCTTAATTGTATGCTAATATGTAATTCTTTCTTTTATGATGATGTTAGTGAGCACATTTTCAGAGCAACCTCTTGTCTTTTTAAACAAGGCAGCATATCTTGTTGATGAAAGCACCTAGTTATGTTTAGACCATTTCAAGAATAAGAACTTCAAGCCTTATTGAGAATGAAAAGAGAACACTACATGATTTCCAAAGGAGGATAAAGAATCACGGTTTTTAGACTGGACAGAAAATACATGATAACGTGGGTTTGATTTGTAGGAAAGAAGAATGGGTTTTTTTCTCTGATAAGCTGCCTCATTATATACTAGGCATTTAACAATGAGATGTGGTGCTTTGATTTCTAACTGATTTCTAAGTGGCTACAACACTTTTGAAAGTGGGAGAGAGATTCAGTCATGTAGGCATACCACTGCAATCTCGCAAATTGCCACCTATCAGCTAAGCTACTGTATCCACTGGTGTGTGCTTATAGCCTTTCACAGTCTGAGGTAAGGCAGCTTCGCCTTGTCCTCTGTGAATGGGGTTTACACTAAATCATATTACCTTGTATTTGTCCTGGGCTAACAGTTCTGACTGGGAAAATTACCCATGCCCAGCTGGCATGTGGTAACTGCTGTCATTTCATCTTATGTTTTTCATTGCTCTTAAGTTCCTTTCAACTACATTTATGACACCTAACTTGGGACTTTTGCTCTAGTCAATGGGAAGAGTTTGGTCTCTTGTAGAGCTTGGTACCGCCATAGGGCAATTCCTTCCACCTTAAGATGTCTTCAATAGGTGAGTGAACTGGCTTCCTGGAGGTACCAATTGCTTCACTGGCTGTAGAAGGCACCGTGATGCTGTCGGAGGCCAGATTGGTCCTACCTATCTGTCTTTGCTTTGGAGGATTTCTTGTGTTGTTACGTGTGTGCTTACAAAGCACTGAGCCCAAATGGGAATGCTTTGCTAGTGTAGGAAAAACTATTACTTCTTACACTGACAGAAGCCAAGAGCTATGTGTTCAGAAGTGCACTCTGTCTCCGAAAGAGGCAGTGCCTTGTCTTTCCCTAATGGGCTAACGACAGCAGCTGATTAAAGAGCCTTAATGCTTTCTTGAGGGACATCTCAAGCATTGTTCTACAGCCAAAGTTATAAATCTGTTACAGGAGAAATTGAGTGATGTATGGGAATCAGAAAACAAATTTGGAGAAACTGTAATGGAATTAGAAAAAGGGTAATTGATTAGCATTTCATACAGAACCTTGCATACATATTTTAAAAATGCTTAAGACACAAGCTTCATTAAGTGTACATCTTCATTCTTCCAACAAAGCAACAAATGTTTCATTCACTCAACAATTTACATGATTTAAAATCTATAATATAGAAAAAGAAGCAATAAAACTCAAACTTGGAGAAGGAAATTGCAGTAAGAACTAAGAGTAGTACTTCATTAAAGACAAAAGGATTAAATCAGAACCTCTGCTTAGGGTGGAGGAGTCAAATGGCAGTGATGTTCTGTGAAAAATCAGTTTGACTTCTTTGTGGTCATTAATGTTTGTTCTCTGGTGAAGCATATTTCACGTTTTGCTTAATGAAACCTGTGTGTCCCTCGAGTGTAGCAGCATTTTATATTCTGTAAGTATCATAAACTGGAGCTCTAACATCCGTCTACCATACAATGGCTTTCTTACTTTGTGCAATTGATCTTGCTGTGGTAATAATCCATGATTTTGAACATTGCTTAGGTGAAGAATTCCTGCCTGAATTGGTTTACATATAGACCATGAATTTTAAATAATTTGCGGTAAATATATAATGCTGTTTAAACTCATGTTAATTACTTCTTAAAATTTACTACAGATATTAGAACATTTGGAACAAGGCCTAGCTGAAGATGGAAGTATGACTAACATTACACAGGAGAACAGACAAGGTAGGTACTATTTCAACTTTTTTTTCCACAGGCAAAGTGTTTTTATCGCTTGCCTAAGTGTGCCAGAAGTTTTCACAAGACTACCCCAGAGTTGTTGAAACAGTGTTTTTTTTAATCTCATAGCGTACTCGCTCTCTGAAATGCTACACCTTGTACTTTCATTTGCTGGAATTAATTTCACAGTTTTGCCCTTGATCAAACTGATGCACTAAATCAATTTGTGTGTGTGTGTGTGTGTTAGAAGAAGCAGAGAATGTGGCTGCTAGCCTTTAGTGGTGAATATGTAAGTGCATTTGCTGTCACAGCTAAATGGATGTTTCATTTTAAGCCTTGGCTGACTGGCTCCTCTCAGTCCTCATGCCTGAAATGCCCTAAATTTTTTACATCAAACTGTCATCATACAAGGGCTACGCTGACCTCGGATGCTGCTACATACATGGCTGAGTCTTACTGTAGCTGCATGGTACTTAGACTCCTGAAATACCTAAGCCACTCTTTAAAAGTAGATTTAGATTATTTTAAGCTACGTGGTCATTTTCATGATATTATATGCAGTCTTTTTTACCCTATTCTTTCTATCTTAGTCTAACTTCAGTATTACAAGATACATTACTGCACAAAGAAAGGTGATCAGGACAAATTAGAATCTTTGGTTGGTTTGTTTTTCTAACAGCATTTGTACTAATGAGGTCCTTTGGGTACACTTAAGAATTGGACAAGAGGTGACGTTTTAGGCATTGGTATGGCTTATATGAACCACTCATGGTGCCTAGCAAGTTAAAAGAAGCATGCCAAAAAAGCTGAAACCTTTCAGCTTTAGCTAACAATCCTAAGGCATCTTACTGACTTTTCTAGGATAACATTCACCTACAGCATGCGGGAAGTAGAATTCTGAGATAGGAAGAGGCTGAGCAGACTTGTTTGTTAGCAGAGTTAAAAAATTACTATTAAAAAAATCCCTGATGGAAGAGTGCAGAGCTGTCTGGATTCTTCTGGTCTTCAAATTGACTCGATGTAAAGCAGCTTTAATGTGTTATTGCTCTTGACTTAATACACCACCTAGGTATGTCCTAGAAAAGTGAGCACACATGTGAGCAGCGTGTATGATAAAGGCTTTTGCAAATCAAGTCAAATGAATATGTTTGCTACCCTTCTCAAGAGGTTAGGAAAAAAAGAAATAATCTGATATTGAAGATTTCTCCACAGCACTCCAGAAGTTTCTGTCCTTCTCTCCTTGTATTCTTGCATCTGTTCTGCTTAATTTTCCCTATTTTCCCCTTTTTGCCATCATTTTTGTCCTTATTATCCCCACACTCTTTTCATTTTTACACCTTTAAAACCAAGACAGTGATCCCCTTTTAAGGTACAAGGACTTTTTCCTGGCTGTCTCATTCATAATCCTGTGTCCTGCAGACTGCCTCACTCCAGAGTTTCTGGCTCCTTGCTTTTTCTCTCTGCTGCTCCAGCTTTAGAGCTGAGATGAGCTCAGGAGGAGGCATAGTTAGAAGATCAGCAGCTAGTAGTTATCAAGGGACAAGGCTGCTGGGAATTTGGAGAGATCTTCCTGTGTCTACTGTGAATCTGCCTGTAGGTTTAAGACTGACAAAAAGCCCATGGGACCTTTGCAGAGACTGTTGACTGCTGTTGTCTGTGGAGGTCAGCCAGGTCTGCTCCCTGTCTGCTTCTTCTCTGCATTTGGAGTTTCAGGAGGCTGATAATGGGCTTGTTTTTTTTTTTTCATATGAGACCAGCTGAAGCAGACCTTATTAACTTTACGTGAAGACAGCCTTAATTCATTATGGGGCTTACAGCTTAGGCTGTAATTTCCTTATTGCTGGTGTAAGAAGGTGCCACACCAATCAGTTTACTGAGTACATCTCTGCTAGTCTGGAACAGAGCACCACATACAGACAGATTTAGCATTGCACTGCCTGCCTGCTAACACAGTCTGTAAACCAGCAATTTTGCAGCTTCTGAGTGCACAGAGCTCCTATTGAAATAAATGGCAGTGTGAAGTAGAGCATCTTTGATAATTGACAAGGAAAAACAAATTCTTAGGGTGGAAGCATGGCTGTGTGGGTTTCAGGCATCTGCATCTGCTGTTAGGGTTTTGATTTTATTTACTCCTTTGCAGATTTTCTTTAACCCTTTTCTCCGTGTGCCAAGAAGCCTCATCCTGCAGGTCAATGGAATTTCCAGATCAGGTTCCTGTTCAGTTTATAGCACAGGCTGACAACGTTGGGTCTGTCTGCTTTGCAGTCCTTTCTGAGAAGTGTAACTGATGCTGTTTGATTGTTAACAGGAAACTTGGATGTCTCCACTGCAGAAATCAACATCTGCTTTGTTGTCAGCTGAAGTCCTAAAAAGCTGAATGTGGTTACCAAACTATGAGGACGTGCTAAAAGGAGAGATTAACATAAGTGAAATAATAGATTTATTTAAGTATGTGCATGTTTTACAGACATCCACAGGGAAAGAAAAGCAGAAATGTGTCACAAAATATTTGCTCATGGTTTAGAGCATCCTCCCTTGTCAATAACAGAAGGGATGTGTGGTCACGGAGAAATGTTTAGAAGAAAATCTAGGAGTAACGAATGATTTTAAGGCACAGTGGATGAAATACTGGGTTTAGTCTTGGGTCCCATATTATGCCCCTCTTTTGACAAAGATAATTTGGGAATATTCCTTGGTTGATTGTTTTGTTTTGTTGCGGGAGACAACTGAAGGAGCTTTTCTTCTTAAGGAAGGGGAGTAGACGTTTCACCAAACTGTCTTCTTGTTTGTAATGGCATTTGTGTGTGCTGAAAGAATTATCTGTGTGACCTGCCGTGCTTTCATCAGAGACTACATTATTGATACAAATGAGTGCTCTCAGTTATCACAATCGCATAGAAATAGCTGCTTCTCCCTTTCCTCCCCCTTTCAAATCATTACAGTGACCTTGACAGCTGAATGCCTGAGATACATTTATTTTCCAAATGTACTTAATTAATACTCCTAATGTTTATTTTTGAGGATTAGAAGAATATTTCTAATATTGATCTGTGGTACTGTAACACAAGAGAAAATAAGGATCTGTGTGAACCATTCTCTTATAACATCAGACGTTTGTCTGCAAAGCAAGAAAGAGAAATCTGCTGCTGCAGCTTTTAATGCCTGCAAACTCCAGGAGCCATGAGGAAAGCAGATAGGCTTGGCAGATTTTTTTCCAGCATATCTCTAAGCCAGAGGCACACACAAACAGTCCCAGACTCAGACAGTTCTCACCCTGCATGTTTTGGCTCTGAAGTGACATTTTAGCTGGGCTTGATTTTTAAAATTTACCCGAGTTCATGCTGTAGATTTACATGTTTTTAAACTGATGCTCATTATCACTTAAATCTTTTTATGCACCTTACTTCTTATGTTGGAAAATGTGTGGCTTCTTTCCGTGTTTACTATTTGGCCTGAGCTGCAAGCTGAGCGTCTGTCTGTTGCTGTGCGTTGTTGTGTCGTGTAGGGCACCCTGAGCCGCCTGAGCTGTTCCCTCGGAGAGATGCAGAATTCTCTGTGTGATGGTGCAGCATGGCTGAGGATTATAAATTCTAGGCTGAAACCCAGTGGTGTTAACGAGGGAAATCTTTCAAAATCATAATTCATAGGACCAATAATTGATGGCAGGAAAGAACCTCTAATTTATTTGTGCAAATTCACAAGCTGCTCTTATTTTGCAGCCTCTGTTCAGCTGTGGAGGTCACGTCTGGGCCGGGTGATGTACTCCATGGCAAACTGTCTGCTAATGATGAAGGTACGTGGGTGGCAGCAACTGCAGCAGTACCGTATATTCCAGAATAGAATGTCAGAGAAAGTGCAAGAGAATTACTGGTGCATAGATAAGGGAAGACTACCTGACTCTACATGAAGGTTTTGCTTAGTGAAGAATTAATTAGACTTAATAATGTCTTATTTAATAGATAACTATTTGCAGCAATGTTCTTTGGGAACATATCTGCACTTCTTTCTCCCCAAATCATCCTGGAGAGCTTGCAGTAACAGTACAGAATTTGCATTTTTAAATTGAATTTTTCAAACACTTAACTAAATGCTGTAATTAAAAGTAATTATGTGCTCTGTCTTTTTCAAATTGTGCACTAGGAATGTTGCTCTGTTTGCAAGGATTAATAATACTGTAGCCTTTGTACAGGGTGAAGATCCACAACGTGTAAATATCCTCCCTTGTCAACCTATCTCAATTTTAAGATACCTTCTTTCAAGCTTAAATCTTCACTAGAGGATAGGGATGGAAGAGAAAGGAATAAAAGCAAAAGTAACTAGCTTCCACTGTTGCTTTTTTGCCCTTGATTCCTCCTTTCTTTTTAACCAGTCCTACTCTGGCGCAACACTCTAAGCTTCTTGTGTTCAGGAAGCAGAAATACAATTTCTTCTGACATTCGCCTCATGGTCAGGGAAACAGGGATCTCTCCGTTCTTGCAGCAAACTGCTGTTATCCTGAGCTTAACTGTACTTCACAAATCAATTAGCAGCAACTGCCTTGGAGCAGAGCTGTCAGCAGTATAATCTTCAGAGGCCAAGATTTGCACTCCTTGCTCCTTGCTCTTTGATTGCCCACGGTTGTGCCAAACCCAGTGTCTGCTAAACTACTTCCCAGACGGGGCTCTGTTCTTAATAATACGATACTTCAAAAAACATGCATTTTTTACATAAGATCCAGTTACCTAAATACTGCTTGACGTGAAATGGAATATCCTTTTTGTGAGAATTAGGGAAAACAGAAATTTGTATTCATAATGATACTGTGATCGGAACATCTCTGTCTTGAATGCAAATAATTCTCCTTTAAACTAGGAGGTATTTTTAAGAATCAGTAATTTTTCGTAGGTTTAAGTAGATACGTAGGTTCAGTTTTTAAGGAACTTTATTTTTCAAGAAGCAAGTGGAGAAAAGCACGAGTTGCCATCCCAAACAAAGCAGAATATATAGATAAGAAAATTCTGGTAATATCTTTTTTTCAAGAAGTTCACTTTTCTTTTTGGCTCTGAATTGATCTTAAACACTTCCCAGTGTTTTTCTTCTTGTGTACATACAAATGCACACGCATGTACAGTTCTTCCCTTTCTACTGGTTTGGTCTTGTTTGTGCTATTTTCTTCTAGTACCAGAAATAAATGTCTGAAAACGGTTTATCACCTTTTTGAAAATGCTGTGGTTCAGATACTTCTTAAGACTAATTGTATTTAGGGCTTGTCTCACAGCTGTTACATTTGGAAATGTACTGTTCCACAATAACTTCCAGGTTACACGCGCCTGCATGTTAATGCGTAATTACTTTCATCTGAAATTTACACTTGTGTGTGTTGACTATGGAGTACTTGTGAGTCTCTCAGTTTTCAGAAATATCCCTATACAGAGCAGTAGAGAGTTTTCAGGAAAAGTTTTTCAAACATGTCCATGTTGCAGTTAAAATCAGAGTAGAACGTGAAGTTATGTTTTTCCATCGACATGACAGATCCTCCAGAGCTGAGATAATTATATTGGTTATTTATAAATGTAATATTTTTAAGACCATTCTAGCATGCATCAATGCTATCATCTTCTCCACCTTCTAGAGTATTCAGTGTGAAACTATTTCTTAAAATAATTTTTAAATGCACTTTTATTAATTCTCCCATGAACAATTATATTAATTGAAGTTCCATATATATTTTGTTTGCTGTTGTGTAATAAACTATGAAAAACATTGTGTTTTTATTGAAGTATTTCAAGTGTATGTAATCTAAAAAAAGGAAACCAAATCGAATTCATTCTCCGTGTCAGTGCCATCTATTGCCATCTAGTGAACATCTACAATACTGCAATTATGGTCATAGTTGATCCCCCAAGTGTTATTACCTGGAATGGCTGTTGGTAGGTTAATATTAGTCATTTCTTAAAGTAATGTGACATTGGTATAAAAAAAAAATTAAAAACTTAAAATCTTACTTTTACTAACCTCTTTTTTTGGCCAAAAAGGCCAATAAAGTAGCCTTTATTAGGGAACAGTGTTGTCAGGATTGACTCTTGAAAATAAAAAAAGAGACTCTGATTAGATGTTGGACCTATAACTATTTTAATTTACTTCAGTTATCCTCAACTCTAATGAGGTTTATTTCATGTGATATCTTTTTTGCATTACTTATCTGAGTCAAGGAATTCTGTTTATGTAGCACAATGATTTTTGCCTTTTTAAATATTGCCTCATTAGTTTCATAGCTGAACATCTCATTAAGTTATTGAAATGGAGGGTATATTGTTTTGTAGGTGAGGACTGAGAGGCGAATAAATGTTTCACCCAGACTTGTGCAGGAAACCTGTAGTGTGACAGGAAATTAATCACAAGTCTCCCCTATCCTTGGACCATCTCTGCTAGGGACTGAAGCGTGTGCCTGCAGTGTGTGCCTTTATTTGTGTGACCAATGGTACAGTTCAGCAGCAGCTGAAGACAGTCTTACTATACATGTTTTTCATCCTCTTTGCTTTGTACAACCTTTCTCAAATGCATTCTAGCTTCTTTCCATGCACTGCTCTTGAACTCAACCAAGTGACAAAACCAAAGAGATAATGGATCTCGCTCATATCATCTGAATCTGCTCTTTCCATTCCAGTGTGTACAAGGACACCTTAAGGAAGGAAGTGGAAATACAGCAGGAAGGGAAGGGGAGACCATGTAACCTGTTACTGTAGGCTTCCATTTACAAGAGCCGTGGGCTTAAGTCGCTATGAATGCGTACCCTGAACATAGCGGCATTTTATACAGCATTTTTTATAGATGGATTATTCATTTAAAATGCAACTGATGATGCAAATTGCTTCATTTCAACAAGCTAATTGTAAAATGGTTGTCATTTTACTAAATCACCATGGAAGTATCTCAAAAACTTTTTAAGATCTTTTCATCTGAGCTAAAATCGCTTTTGACATTATCTTGCTAGACTTTTACATCTCTGAGGAATAAACACTGAAGTACTTTCCATATGTATTATAAATGCACTCTAATTAAAGGCACATTTTTCACTTTTTAGATTTTTTTCAGTGTTGTCTTATCTTTTCTAGA
Organism: Urocolius indicus; assembly: GCA_013401255.1. Taxonomy (NCBI): domain Eukaryota; kingdom Metazoa; phylum Chordata; class Aves; order Coliiformes; family Coliidae; genus Urocolius; species Urocolius indicus. Next base: position 82,467 of record WBNH01012057.1, on the reverse strand, counting down.
ACTTGCCCTTTGTAAAAACAAAAAGCATTAGAATTGATTTTAATTTGGGTGTAATACAATTAAAACTGTACAAAGAAGGAGGTAACAGCGTGCACTAATGAATGACGCAAGGGTCTGATGCCTAAGGACTCTGGTTCCTCTGATTTAAAGGAGAAAGGCTGCATGAATCATCGTTGTCTTTTACCTAACTGTGCTGTAGTCAGCACAGTACTGCTCTTTGGATTCAGGACACTGAATTTCTGCTTTCATAACCCTTCCACAAGTGTGCTAAGTAGAGAGGAAGAAGAAGCTATCCCTGTCCTCTCTTCCCAAAATACGGTATTTATTAGCCATCCACTTTGTACAGCTAAAGCTGAGTTTGTGTATGTGGCTTATTGAACCCACTCTCAGCATTCTACACATCATGGTCATTTATGCTTATTTCTAATTAATGTTTTAAGGACTTAAGGTGGTGGTGAGGAAAACATGAAAATGTATAGTGCAGTGACCATGAAGAGAAACAGAGTTGCACTGCAGTGCATCAAAGCAAAAACAAACCCCACTTGCCATTTTTGTGCAAGTAGATCCAATGTTTTACTAGAACTGTTTTGGGTAAGTGTAATGTTAGCTCCACATTTTCGTAGTAAAAGAGATACTGGATATAAAATAATAGGCAAACTTTCTTTCATGTCATACATTCTGTTAACTTCAGTCCTTTGGGGATTTTTTTTTTATTAAAGTGTAGAAACTCTGAAGACTTGCCATCTTTAGTAATTAAAAACCATGACACTACATCATCCCCACCTTTAAGTCTTAAGATCACAAGCTGTAGTCATTGACATTTTTTACTGATAGTGCCTAATACACCTTAGTCCTCAGAACCACAGCCTGTGTCAACTAAGACTTCTCTCCTCTGAGAGGATGTCTCTCATTCTCATAGACAATTTTTCTTAAACCATGTCACATCAGCAAAGCTGGGAATGAAAATTCTTCAATAAATGAGAGCAAATCTCACCTACTTTACAATATGCTCTTTCAAAGGAAGTTGTCAAATAAGATGCTTTCATAACTTGTCGTGGAATAGTATCATTCTTTGTCACATGGAGGATGCTCTAGAAATCTAACGCTGCTTCCATGATGAGGGGGAGGTGGGGAGTAAATGCGTATAAAACTCACGGTGGGATCCTGAAGTAAATGCAAAATAAGAGTGTATCTAGAGTCTGAATACTGTGACAATGATCTGTGGTTTCATCTTGAGGCCATCCCTGCCTATGTTTAGGGGTGGCTTTGGACATATCAAACTTTATAGCTTGTCATCTCCCGAAGGAATTAGGTCCTGTTCCTATGATAGGCGCTGCAAGGCATGGGATAGATAAGCACAGGTGCTATGTGCTGTGCTGTTACATTAAAATGGGTGCCACACCTACAAATACAGCGCGTAGACTCTTAATTCTTCACCTCTAATCTCACATTTTAGGTTGTGTGAATATTTCTGTCCTCCTGGTGATAATGCAGATGGTGGTGCATCGTCACTTGATAGGGAATGCAAAAGAGGAGGAGGGTTTGTTTGCCTGACTCAACCAAGTCATTGAAGACTCTACAGAGTGGGCTTCCAAAATGTTATTTGGCTGCTTTTTCTTGCAAGGACTGGCTACTCCTCACTGTAGGGAACCTGTGGTGGTACAACCCTGCAGACAGAGACCTCCTAGGCAGCTGCTTCTGGACAAAACTTTTCTGCAGTCAGAAAATAAGTCCTGCTAAGCTGTAAACTAAGCTGAGAGAAGCTCTTTTCTATCAGCTTAAATGTGTGATCTCCTAGGAGCTGCTTCTACATCAGTTTGAGGATGTGACTGTGAAGCCTCCATCCCTCATGATTGTGCGACATGTTTTTGTAGTGCAGCCTAAGCCTTAGAGTGTGTGTGAGACCACAACATGGGTAAGGAGCAGCTTTAAGCCACAAAATGGAGGACAGTGAGCACAAAAGCTAGAATTACATATAATAAAATCTCTTCTCCAGTCAGCACATTTTGTGCTTAAAGGGATCACATTCACAGTCATAGACAATCCTTCAGATTTTATAAATTATTCTCTTACCAGTGTTAATAGCTAACACAAGCATGGCTGGGATTCCTCAAAGGACTCGGTTCAGAGGGTCTCCATTCCAAGTTTTTTATGCCTGCCTAACGCAGGCATAAAACGCAGGGACAACATGACCAGTGAAGACCTTTAATGAAATCTATTAACAGTGAAAACTGAGGTTTTCCCAAGTCATAAATTTATGAAAAATTTTGGTAGCATAAATTTTATCACATTGGAGTTCTGAATGTTAAATAAAACAGAATTTAAATAACTATATTTTTCTGTATATGGCCTATTGCCTTTTCTCCAAACTCCATTAGCAATGATAAGCATGAACATGGCATAGCACAGAATCACAGGCTCTTAAGGGTTAGAAGGGACCTCGAAAGATAATGTAGTCCAACCCCCTGCCAGAACAGGGCCACTTAGAGTAGATCACACAGGAACTTGTCCAGGTGAGTTTTGAGTGTCCCCAGAGGAGAATCCACAACCTACCTGGGCAGCCTGTTCCAGTGCTCTGTCACCCTCACAAGAAATTCTTCCTTGTATTTCTTTGGAACCTTTTATATTTGAGCTTATACCCATTGCCCTTTGTCTTTTCATTGGACATCATTGAGAACATCCTGGCTTCATCCTCCTGACACCCACCCTTTACATATTTGTAACCATTAATGAGGTCACCCCTCAGTCTCCACTTCTCCAAGCTAAAGAGCCCCAGCTCCCTCAGCCTTTCATCATAAGGGAAATGCTCCACTCTCTTCATCATCTTTGTGGCACTGTGCTGAACTCTCTCCAGCAGCTCCCTGTCCTTCTTGAACTGAGGGGCCCAGAACTGGATACAATATTCCAGATGTGGTCTCACAAGGGCAGAGTAGAGGGGGAGGAGAACCTCTCTCGACCTACTCACCACGGCCCTTCTAATACACCCCAGGATGCCATTGGCCTTCTTGGCCATGATACTAGAATTAAACTCCTAAGTGTTAATTATTAGCTCTTCAGAGTTAATCATTGTATCCACAATACACTAGTTGTTTGCAAAAGAAAGGTCTTGCCGAGTGCCTCCTGGGCTGTTTTAAGTCAGCCTCTACTATCATAGGACACGTAATTTCTCTCATGTACGGATTGGACTCCAAAGACTTTTTTGTGTGTGTATTAGTATGTTCCAAATGGTGACCTGTTGCATGGGTCAAGCAGGGTTCCGTCATTTTAAATGCAGCCTCAGGAAAATGGAGCACATTGCCACCTGAGACTAAGCAGGAGATGAAGAAAAAGTACTTCTACCAGTAGCTGTGATCATGTTAAGGACAAGTTAAATGAGTACTATAATTTGACCCAAGAAAAATGGTAGGTTAGAGAGTATCCCAAGATGTCTGTGCAGTTTTGAAAGATTGTTCTTTGATTTCTTTTGCTTCCTAACACCCACCACAGATTCTTCTGTTAAGTTGAAGGGCAAGATTGTCAGGAAATCACCAAATTAATACAGCACCAAGAGTCTTTGCCTATGCCTGGGTTTTATAAGCAAACAAGCTTTCTCTACCTCTGCTCTGGATTGCTCCAGGAAGCTATAGCTGAGGCTAATGCAGCCTTGTGCCCCATGAATGTACCTACGATGTGTCCTCCAGTCAGCATAGGGCACACACACACACACACAGTTCCTCATGTCTGCCTGCTGAACACCATGTGGCCAGGTTATAAGTCATTTATTGCCCCGATTGTTGGATTACTGACCATGAAACAGCTGGACTGCAGTAACCAGTCACATGGGCATTTCTTCCCCGTGTAAAGTGGGTCCATGATTCTGTTTAATCTGGTCATTATCTGGAGGTTGAACTGCATCTTGAGCAGGGAGGAATCTGAAGAGTAGCCACTTGCTAGCTCTGTCTTTATGCAGATTTTCCTTGACTTCAGCATCAGCCCAGCCCTTCCTGAGTTTAGCCCAAATCAGTTTTCTGTTAAATCTAACCTGCTTTTTTTCATTTTACACAGTATGGTGAAACGCAACGAAGGTTTGGGTGGAGGCATAGAAAAGTTCTTGTTTCCCTTGACAATAGTGATAGCTTGTCATGTGAAAATGTCCATGAATTGTAGCTTCTGTCAGGTATTTTTCACAAGTTAAGAGCATGTGCACAAGCAGTTCCCAAAGCTTTGGAATGTACTGTGTTAAACCATGTGAGTTATACGTATTTTAGAAACATATGACACTTCTCAAATACATATACCGCAGGCACAGAGAAGGCTTTTTATTTTCATCGTAAATTATAATAGAAGCTGAAGAGTAAACGTTCAGATTTTTTGTTCTTGGTAATTAGCTACAAATAGAATATGACCCAGGTTAAAAATAATAAAAGATAGGAAGATCCCTTGTATATGCAGTTCTAGTATAAGGGAGAGAAGACCAATATGGTCTTAGTCTTTCTATTGCTCAAAGCTAGTCTATCTATACTCAAAACTAGTGCCTGCCGTGATAGGTAGAAATTCTGTCCCACTGACAAGTTGCAGTTACTTAAATTCTAAGTGAATATGTCTTTTAAAAACAGGCAACAGAAAGACTGAATAATGCTGGCCTTAAATATCTGGTCTTGTGCTTTTCACCCCGTAGGACTATGTGCTTGCTGTAGATGCTTATCACACTGTCATCAAGTATTACCCACAGCAAGAGCCTCAACTGTTGAGTGGAATTGGAAGGATTTTCCTTCAGGTATGCATTTTATTCTAAATCTGCTAGGTAATATTGCTGTTGACAGCTATGTTGTAAATAACTGTTGCATCTAAAACTGTGGTTGTATAGGACATGTAACAGATTGTAAAAGCAGTGAAAAGAAACTTTTAGTACGTAATATTAGATAAAGTTGGCAAGTAGAAAGTACTTGTAATATTAAAAGCACAAGCACGTACCTTAGTGAACAGGAAACGTGCTGTAGAAGGTTATGCTGATAATTTAATCAGAGCAACATTCTGCTTTCCCTATAACTATTGGTGAAGCTCCCATTGACTTCAGTGAGACCGAATTTCACTAAAAATCTCATTTCTGATGGCCTCAAACTGCATGCAGCTCTCACACAGTGTAACTGCCACCTTTATCTAGGAAAAAAAAAAAAGCCAATTTGCTTATTTTGTCCAGGTTGTATCCCTGAGAAAACAGTGGAGGGCACAGTAAAAGAAATAACGGGACTGCATAAGTATCATAAATTTCCACATAGCCATGTACTTACCATAATAAGTACAAAAAAAAAGATATATAACTGCAGCAGTACTTTTTGTTGTTGTTGTTGTTTCTCAGAAAATGATGCATCTAAATAATTAGTATCTGATTGGTTTAATTTTTAGTATCTCGCGAGTTCTTTGCAGTTCTTTTGTGGTTTTAACTACTTCCTTTTATTATTTCTTATAAATCTCATTTTGAGTTGTTGAGTATGTAGTGTCTTCTTTGTGGCATTGGTGTTATGAAATTATATTAAAATGGAATAATTTGCTCTTGCTAAATAATTTAGTCATTAATATTGTTTGCTTGAAATCACAGAATGTCATTCCACCTCAGTTATGGATTTTTGGTTCTCAGCGGGAGCATGTTTTCACAGTGTGGTAGACATGTTTGTCTTTAAAAGTCTCTGCTTTAAAGTAGTTCTCTATCACTATAGAGCAATTTTATGATATTGGCTGTGTGCATTAATTATTACCTAAATTGACAACCTAGTTGTTATGCTCATTAAATAATGGTACTGTAAGTAGGCATAATACTACTGGAAATGCAAGTTACTAACAGTTCTAGTCTTACTGGAAAAATATGTAGGTGCGTTACTAGTCCCACCATGCTGACAAGAGTCCTCCCCTGGTGTCACACTCTCCATGCCCTGGTAGCTCACACTCTCAGGAGGAAAGCATCCCCTGACTTTGGAAGGAATTACATCCATCTCATTTCAAAAGTGGTGTTCCCAGGCTCCCTACAGTCATCTAAAGTCGCTGACCTCAACAATACTGGCTGTGACAACAAGCCTTGAGTGTTCAGTGGGTTCACTGTCAAAGCTGGACATAGCAAAAGGGAGTATGAGGAGCTCTTGATAGTTTCATCTGATCCCAGATAGTAGTTAATAAAAAGCACCACTTCTAAATTCAAATCCTTTCTTTACTTCTGGCACATTCGACAGATAAATTTTTATTGTCTTTTTTTTTTGTGACAAAATCTTCAGCTCTGTCTGGAGAGTCTTGTTGCAACGGATGCAAGATTTTGATGTATTAAGAGAAATAAGTATTGTTCAAATAAACAAAACCAAGAAGCTTAAATTAAAGAAAGATAAATACATTGCAGGCCTGGGCACCATCGTTGTGGTAAGATCACTGTGCTGTCCATGTGCGGTGTTGATGAGGCACTCTGATAAAAAAAGCAAGACATCTTGCAGGTAAAATGAGAAAACAGTTTTCTCATATGTAAATGCCAGTGCTTCTCAAAAACAGGTGACAATTCCCCAGTAACCTCAGACTGTTCTGTTAACTTGGAACATGATCCAGGAGAGCCACAAGGGAGGCAGACTGTAGCTGCTTATCAGTGACAGATAGACATCACATGTAAGAAACAAAGCAGTAATGTAGAATGAAGTGTAAGTCAGGAGTTAAACAGGAGGAAAAAAAGGGTAACCTTTTTTCAACATATAAAACCTTACTGTGAGTGTGATTTTTTATTTTGCTCAATGAAATTGAGCTTGCTAGTTTAAGGCACCATGTTTTCTTTTCTTCACGTGGAGTGAGGCATAAGGAGGCCTAGCTCTGAGGTATGGCCTGTAGCTGTTGCCCTAACATGGGGAAAATGAGGACGAGAGAAGTGGAGAGTGCAGGGAAAGGCAGAGGCTGTTGCAGAGACGTTTTCAGAAGCGCTGTAATTCTGTCAGTAATCACCTGACCTGTAAAACAGAAAATCACATGAAACAGGGAACCAGTGAATACAACATAATCTCTACAATAGGGTTGTATTGTGTTTTGCTAGTAGACTCTACTTGCTGGCTGACCTGCCCAAAAACTGCCATTTAAATAACTACATTAAAGAATTTAGAAAGTGGGAAGCTGCCGGACCTGACCCTCTGCAATCGATTGCTCCAAAACAGTTAGAAGCAATAAATAAATCCTAGGAGTGCTTAAGAAAAATAATCTTGGCTTCCAGACAAATAGAAAACTTACGAGCACAGTATATTAGAGGCTTGTTGTTAGAGGATATGATTGTTTGAGGTTAACAGAGGAATTTTCCTTTGTATTTGAAGTGCTAATTATTATTAGGTACTGAAGTCATGTTTTCTAATAAAATTAATAATAAAAATAAATGCTCTGACAACACCACCGCCAACACCACCAAAAAAGTAAACCATTTCCCCTCAGTGGGAAAAATGAAAATGAAAAGTTTGGCACGTTTGCCGAGAAGAAACGAGATGCTGCTGAGAAATGAGAACTCTTCATGATGACAAATAAGGTGTGATTAGTCTCAGAGCGTATTAGATTTGGACTCATCGAGCTCCCAGAGGAGCAAACTGGTAGTTTGCTTTAGAAATTGATTATTCTCATGGCTAGAGGCTTCTTTCTAATTCCTAGGCTAGAAATAAGGACAGATTCATTTACCCTTGTGCCAGCATTATCCTTTAGTCAAACATAATTATTTTCTTTATGGTTTACACCTTTAGTGCTGCTTGTAGAGAGAAATTGTGTCCTTTGTCATCATAACGGAATGTGTAAGTTTTTAGAGTGAGTGACTTTTGTTTTGTTGGAGTCCAGTTATGGAACATCTGGGAGAAATGCATCCGTTTCATTAGAGAGACTATGTATGGCTCTTCCATTAATGCTTTGGTAGATGGAAGTGAAGCCTTGATAACCAGGCAAATGCCAGGTTACAGCAGGCATTTACCCTGTTCAGTTCAACTCTGTCAGATGGGCCACATGTACTTAACATCTGCCCTGTTTCTGTGATACTTGACAGCATTAGTGAAACATGGGAACAGTGGGTGGTAGATGCCACGTCCCTGGAAACATTCAAGGTCAGGTTGGACAAGGGCTCTGGGCAACCTGATCTGTTTGAAGACATCCCTGTTTGTTGCAGGCTGGAGTTGGGCTCAAGTGAGCTAAAGGTCCCTTCCAATCCAAACTACTGTATGGACAGTTGCACCTTTGAGTGCAGTGTTCAATCAGATCGTCCTCTCAGTGTAAAAATAATCATTTCTTTATATTGTCAAGTGTCGTGGTTTAGGCCCATCAGGGAACAAAAGACCACAATTAGCCTCAAGTACCGAAGACTTAAGGATTGCTAAAGGGCAGGGAGAGCTTAATTGCCGCTTAAGGTGCAGGACAAAACAGACCAGGCTACTCGGCTTGGGGAAGAAAACAGAAAATAATTTAATACCAACTAAAGCATAAAACCCCAAAACAGAACCAAAACAAAACAACACAGAATGGTACAGAGATGAAGAGTCCGACCAGCCCTTTAAGACCACCTGCTCCCCACCCCTCTCCTCTTCCCGGGCTCAGAGCCCTGATCCCGGTGTTTTATACCTCCGTCCCCCCTGAACGGCCCAGGGGGGCAGGGAGTGGGGGTTTCAGTCAGTCCGTTCCTGGTGGCTTCTGCCGTTTGTCTAACCTCAGGGCAAGTGGGTTCCGCACCAGTCCTCCTTGCAAGTCCGTGAGGTACCACACACACATGGCAGCCCTGCACGGGCTGCACCGACGCACATTTGTCCCAAAGCCCTGCACGGGCTGTACCGATGCTCATTTGTCCCAAAAGTTGCTGCTCCTCTCTGCCTCTCGTGTGGGGCTGCTCTGCGGTGCACAGGCTCTCCAGCATGTCCTGTGCCATGACCGCCTCCCCCACACAGTCTCTGGCCCGTCCGGGCACACTCACATGAAGTTGCTGCTGCTGATCCATAGGTTGCAGGGGTACCGGCTGCACTCTCACCACGGCTTGCAGAGGGGTCTCTGGTCTGATGCTCCATCCTTCCTCCTTCTCCGACTGTGGGGTCCGCATGGTCGCCTCCATCTTGTACCACTCTTACACCTCCTGCCTGGCACCTCAAATTCCTGTCCCTAAATAGTGATCGCAGAGGCGCCAGATTGGCCCAGCCAGGCTGGGGGGTGGGTCTGAACCCAGGAGTCGAGGGAGAGTCTAAAAAACTTTTACCGGGTCTTCACTGCAGCCCGCTCTCCCTGTTACTAAGCAAAAGCAACTCTTTGCTAAACCATGACATCAAGGGAGAAGACTTGTGGTGAAAGGTGAGGCAGTGTCTGCTCTGTTAGAGGTGTTAGTACAGCTTTGGATACTGCCATTGTGATACTCCTGGAAGCAAATTGGGAAGAAATCTAGATGAAGCCTAGAGATGAGTGTTTGCTGTGTCTGAAAATGTACTTGGGAGAGTCAGTCACTTGTAGACTAGAGGGACTTGCTAGATGATCTTTTCCACAAGGCTCTCTTTAGGGTTTTCAGTGTATCTTTTGGTTAGGTGCTTGTATTAGAAATCAGAAGCATGTTTGTGAAATGTACAGACCATACCAAGCTGGGAGTGGTACAGACACTATGAAGGGCAGGATCAGAATGCAAAATAATCTTGACAGGTTGTGAAACTGAACTGTGAAATTGGCTGTGATTAAACAGCAAAGGCAAAATGCTAGCAAAGACAATAATACACAAAAACAAAATGGAAAACAACAACAAGGCACGGTTGTGTAGAAAGGAATTAGGCTAAGGGTAAGAAAAATACACGTGAGTAAACAAATCAGACTTCCAAAATACTGTGGCGTAAAAGCAAACTTCATATTCACGTGTGGAACATCAAGTAGTTCTTCCCTTCTCACTGCTGGTGACCAGTTGGAGTGCTGTGACCTCTTGAGTGGACACTCGAGAAGGATGTGAAGTAATGGGAGAGAGTGCAGAGAAGAACAACAAAAAGATCAGAGAATTCAGCAAGAATTATACATGAGAAAAGGGTGAACACTGAGTTGCTTGAAAATTGATCCCCATACTAGAAGAAATACAGGAGAAAGTACAATAAAACTTTTCAAGTGTGTAAAAGGCTGTTAAAAAAGAGGACTTCTGCTATTCTCCCAGGCCATTAGAGATAGGACAAAAAGTCGAGGTAAAAAGTGCAGCAAGATAGACTTTAGAGTGTGTTTTTTAAAACTAAAGCTAATGAAGAATTCCGAGAGAAGTGTCATAGGGAGGCTGTGTAATAGTCACCATCGGAGGGCTTGAAGGAGACTCCAACACAACTTGTCACAACCATTTTTTGTAGCGTTGTCCTATTCTTGAACAAACAAGTCACCTCTAGAAGGCCCCTTGAATCTCCCCATCTGAGGGCTGCCGGGTTGTCATGGCTTTGTGCTCCTGAACTGGTTTAGTTTTATTCCTTTGGATAGATTTATTTTACCTAGAACTAACCAAGTTAGTTACTAACTGAGGGTCAACTGATTAGGGGTCCTACGCTAGCTAGCAGGCCACTGTATTCCAGTCCTCTTGCCTCATTGGCAGCTTCAGCCTCTCACTTCCAGTGGAGTAACACCCAGTCTCACTGGAAGTTATTCTGACCTTTCCTCATTTTCAGCTAATCCTATGAACTGTGGAGTCGGTTACAACAAAAGAGGCAAATGAGGGGGTGAGGCACTCCAGCCCCACAACCCACAGCTGAGTAACACTGCCTGAAATAAAACCATGTGTGCTTCTGGCGGTGTGGCTCTTCAGATACCTCGTCTGGCAACACGTTACCCAGTCAGCTTGGTGCCAAACAGCTAGATAATGGACTCTGATATGTTTTCGTGTTCTAACGCTTTATAAAAGTTACAGTGGAGTTGGATCTCTTTTCTTCTCATTGTGCTGACTTTCTTATGATTTTCCTGTCTAGATTGGAGACATAAAAACTGCAGAAAAATATTTTCAAGACGTTGAGAAAGTGACTCACAAAGTGGATGGACTCCAGAGCCAAATTATGGTTTTAATGAACAGGTAGATAATTTAATAGCTAAATGAAACTTTACAGGTTTGCAAAGTATACATCATGAGCATTAAACTACCCTTGAGACAACCCCATCCTTTTTCCCCTCTTCTATGTAACTACATCTGTCATAAGTGAGACCGAACAGTGTATAGACCCAGGAGATCTGTGTGACGTGGTACAGTCATATTATCCTGGATTAAAATTGTGTTGTGATTTTTTTTCCAGCTGATTTTACAAAGCTTTTTCTCATTTTTCCAGGTATTGTGTATTTGCAGTCCGCTTTCTCAATGTACTTTTGACATAAATAACTCTTAGGAGTTATTTTGGGCCCTTATCCTACAATCAGATGTGCTGGTAAAGTTGCTGGCTGGTAGTTTCAAAGGGTGCTGGAATACATTCTCGTGAATCAAGCTGCGTGACGGGGGACTCCAGTCTGTAATGGTTATTAGCACATTGGCTTAATACGTTTAGAAAATACGAATCAAAAGTGCTCTCGAAATTACATAGCATGGCTAATTTCATGAAGAGAAATAATTCCAGGAGGAGACTATCTGCATTTAAATTACTGAAAACACGATGAAGACTGTTGCTTTGGTAGGCAGAATATATAGCAGCCAAACGATCCAAGTTGTCATTCCATTTGTCTGTAAATCAGTGTCTCCTTGCTGGTTGCAATTACACCGTGAAGAGCAAATGTCAGAAACTCTCACATCTCTAACAGGAAAAATAAAAAATGGTGTCCATTCTTTTTTAAAATAGATTATCACCTTGGGTTTTTGAGGTGAACTCATTCATATGTCACTTACCTTCTAGAGCATTTCTCCACCTCGGTCAGAATAATTTTGCAGAAGCTCATCGATTTTTCACAGAAGTGTTAAGGATCGACCCATCAAATGCTGTGGTAAATCTCAAAATGGCTACATTTATAATGAACCCCTCAATTATCCTCGTAGTGCTTCATGCGTGGATTTAATTAGGACCCAGAGTATGCTCAGAGCTTTATGGAAAAATTGGATGTGGCACGTGTGCCAAAGGGTTTTCGTGTGCGTGAGGGTAAGGTGCAAAATGAGCTGGGAAGTGAGGGAGCAGTCTGGGTGAAGGGCAGGAATACCGAGGCGTGCACGTAGAAATTCCAAGACGTTGTGTTTTACGGGTTCTTCACAAAAGCACCTTTGTTGTTTTCTTTTTGCATTCACTGTTTTTAGCCTAGACATGCATGTCAGGAAAAGAAGCGGCAGCTGCCTAGGGATATGAGATTAACTTGATTTCTCACAGCATTTTGAAGGGACATTGTAGTTTTAAACATGACACGTTTAACACGTTGCATATCAGAGCCTTGGGTTCCCGTCACAAGAGGAGATCAAAGAGCTGTCTGTTTACTGCATTTCAGTGCATGGCCACGTAAGAGTGTTGCTAAGAACTGAGACAGCTTACCCCCAGTAGCCTGATGCAAGGCCATTGAAAGACTGAGGGCACTGAATTGAAGCAGCACGTGAATCGCATCGTGTTGCGGGCTGTGAAACAGTACATATAAATCACACGAGATCAGGAGAGTTTCCTGAAGGGAGAGAAAAAGACATTTTTTTTAAAAAAGGCTTAGTTCTTCCTTTATCTGCAGCTTTCAGAAAGTGTGAAAGTTGCTGCTGCTAAACACATTATACGACTTTGCATTGTTGGAATCTTCTGGTAACTCATAAAACCTGTTTTGTGTGGAAAAGAAAATGGAACCTGGCTTGATCATTTATGATGTATTTAGATTGCCCTATCTGCTGAATTTATGTGGAGTCAGTTGTAGATGCCTTTGTGGTAATTTCTTCCTGTTGCTTATGTGGATCTTCTATATGAAAGCAAGAGAGAAAAACATTTCTGAAGATATAGTGGAGTCATTAAAAGAAACAACTATGAATATGACAGCATGCAGAGGCTCATGTAGCTCCTGAAATGTGTTGCAAATGACTTTCAAAATTAACTGACTAATGTCCTATACCATTTGTATTTTGGTTTAGACTCTGTCTTCCAGAGTTTCAGCTCTTAGAAGTCAGCAGGTCCTACTGGCATAGATAAATCTTGAGAGTAACAAGAAGAAAAAGACTGGATTGTGTGACTGATAATGTATTTTAGTTACTGCACGCACACACGAAACAGTAATTCTTAGAGCACAGTAAACCTGTTGTAACTCTAGATGCTAGATTTCTCTCATCTTTCTCCTTCTCTCTCATCACTTGTAAATACATATAGATATATACACACACAGAGAGTTATTTATTTGTTTACAATATCTTTTTCTCTAGGCTAATAACAATGCTGCTGTTTGTCTGCTTTATCTGGGAAAACTGAAGGATTCCCTCCGGCAGCTGGAAGGAATGGTTCAGCAGGACCCTAAACACTACCTACATGAGAGCGTCCTCTTCAACTTGACAACGATGTATGAACTGGAGTCATCTCGCAGTATGCAGAAGAAGCAGGCACTTTTGGAGGCTGTAGCTATCAAAGAAGGCGATAGCTTCAATACCCAGTGTCTCAAGTTAGGATAGATCGTTTCCAAATGTTGTGGGTTTTGTTGTTTTGTTTTTTTTTCCCAGCAAGGCTGATTTTTTAAATTGTAAATATTCTTGCTTATGTGTAAATGTGAAATAAAATCTATTCGATTACGAATATTCAGTGGCATTACTACGGAACCTGGTGTCTCTAGCAGCGCAGTCATTTGTGCTGACCCAGACACAGCTTCCTCCCTGCAAATCCATTACTGTTTATTCTTTATTAGTGTGCTCTCTCTATCTGTATCTATATAATCTATATCTACATGCTGCCAATTACTCACATTCTCTTTATGAGAAACGCTGAATTTGACCGTATATTGTCTCGATGACTGTTATCATTTTTCAGTAACCAGTGAGCAAATCACACGAGCTAAATTCATCAGCTGAGAGTTACTGACATGATATCAGGCCATGGATTATAGAAATGAAATTCTGAATGCACTTCTCTTCACTTGCTTTGACTCTGTGTCATTTTGCCCCCATCAAGACTATTGAGTATTACACCTTTGTACGCCCACTGCTCTCTAAGGAGGTTGCTTGGTAACCACTGTACAGAGTCCCAGCGTGGTTGGAGTTGGCAGGTACATAGCATCCAGCCTCCTGGTCAAGCAGGGCCAACTAAACCATATCAGGGAGGCACACAGCCCCCTGCACTATGAGGGACTGAATTTGTTCTATTTTTCCAGGATGCAGACGTTTTACAGGTCATCTTTGCGCATTGGAACAGTGACTCATGCTGTACCAATCGACTGGGTCGGGTATTACATCACACTGATCATCTGTGCTTTCAGGAGGTTTGGTTTGTCTTTTCCAGTTCCAAGCGAAAGCAGCGTGATCCATTGTCATCCTGCATGCTGAACCCACTTGCCTCCATCGCTAAGGAGTGTAACCAGGCAGCTTCCCTTTTCGATTCAGCACTGCCTCACACTCACTGCACGAGTAAATGACAGCCTGCGTTCTGAGAGGCAGAGAATAAAAATTTATGATCCCAGTCAGAGTCAAACAACCCTTAAAACAGAAACGCCCTGCAAACATAATCCCCTGTTCTCCCAAGTTCCTCTAAATTCTAATTCATATGTATTACTTCACGGGTCTCACTTCAGGATGTTTGCTGTGCTCTTATTAGTGGAAGCTTTTTACTCAGCTAGAAGCAGCAGTAGAGGAGACTTGGACTGGGTGACCTCTAAGCTCAGTGAGCCATTAAACAAGTGACATCCTGGTAGACTTGCAGAATAATTAAAATTTAAATGCAAAGCCATGTTATCGCTGCTGGATGTATGCAAATTGTTAACTGTTTATAAAAAAAGCAAGCAAGAATGTCAGTGTCACTTCATGGTTTGGATGTAACATACATACAAGTTAAGCGTTTGAATTTCCTGTCTTCAGCCAGTTACACATCTGAATGCTGTGTACCGTGTTAAAGCACTAAAGCTAAGGACAAAATTTGTCCTCAAAACATTAATTACACCAGGCAATCCTGTTAAATTCAATGAATTCAACTGAATTTAATGAGGGTTCCTGGTGTAAATGAGGGCAGAGCTCAGTTCTAAAACACAGCGTGTATGTGTCATCTGGCTAAGTGAGAAAAGCTGTGGAAAGTAGAGCCTGAATGAGCTGATTGTTGTATTCAAGTCTTAAAGCTTAATGTGCCTTAACAGGAGTTTTGCATTTAAATTTCCTCTTTTATTAAAAGAGGAGCAAGGAAGCTGTACTTCAGACATCCAGGTAATTACATTATGCACAGAGACCCTGGTCCTCAAAAGGACTTGAGCATCTATCTGCCATTCTAGTGCCTGAGTGTGGTTCAGCTTCAGGTGACGGTGGCATCCCCTAACCAGATGCTCGTTTATGTTTTCCCAGTGCCTTAGTTTTTGGACCAGACCCGTTAAATGTTCCCCAAAAGGCACATGCAGATGTGGCAGAGACTCCA
Organism: Urocolius indicus; assembly: GCA_013401255.1. NCBI lineage: Eukaryota > Metazoa > Chordata > Aves > Coliiformes > Coliidae > Urocolius > Urocolius indicus. The sequence continues at coordinate 66,985 of WBNH01012057.1, read as the reverse complement.
CGCTGGACTTCAGCCAGTGTCCTGGAAAGGATCGTTCCTCCTCTTACCCCATCTCTCACGTCAGCTGGGTGAGCTCTCTGACCTGCAAGGGAAACATCCCGAGGCCGCAAACAGCTTCTTGGAGAGCTGACGTCCTCCTGAGGCTTCCAGCAGAAGGATGCACTGGGAATTGCCACCTGGCCTTGGTAAGGCTGCCAGGGCTTCTGTGCTGCAGTGGCCTAAGGAGTGGTAGACAGACAATCCTTTGGTAAAGCCTTTGCTGCAGATGTCTTGCAGATCAAACCAGAGAGGGGAGTAACCCCGGTGCAGTCTGTGTGCATGGCTCAGTTACGTCTGTCCCTGCATCTGATCAAGCCCATGCATCGTAGCCATCCAAAAGAAGCTGTCTGGTACTCCCGTCTCCAGCCATATTTAGCTGTAGCGAGACACATACATTCCCTCTCCACTTCAACTTACCATCAAGAAATGTGTGAAAACAGAACTGAAGCATCAAATAGAGATTTAAATTTAGAACCCATAGGACCACGGCAGCCAGAGTCCACCTCGCTGAGGCTGCTCAAGTAGCAACATAGACTGTTGCTGTCCTCAGCCAAGGCCAGGGAAAACAAGGACGTTAGAACGAGGTGGATTTTATCCATTAGCTCATACCTACTATAATATGAGCTCAAAGGGAGGTGCCACACACCCCTTCCACTCAGCTTTCTGCTCCATAAAAAATTGGGGGGAAAATGTATTTTACCCACGAGGTACTTTACAGTGTAGGAACCTGCACAGTGTTCTTGGCATCTCAACAGCAGCTCAGTGGTGCTGAATGCAAACAGGCTCCAGCACTAGCTTTCAGGCACGGATAACAGAGAGCCACTTTCCTGCTGAGTTCTCCTTGTCAGCTTGGGAGTTACAAATTGAGAGATCCTCATCTTTAAGAGGTGTGTGAGATGGTCACAATCCTGATGTTAGAGAGGAACAGAAAGGTGCAGGTGGGGAGGAGAACCCAGGTGGCGCCTTGTCTGAGCTGTTCTGGATCAACACCCGATCCTGCCCTAGGTTTGGGCAGTTATTTGCAGGTGTTTATTACGTATGTAAATCATTTAAATGAATCCGCCTGAAAGCCAGCAACAATGGGTTGTAATTCACCTAGAAAGAAGGAAGAATCAGGATGTTGCCAGCGGGAGAGGGAGGGAAGAAGTAAGGAAGGAGTGAGTTCCTCTGGCTTTGAAAAATCATCAAAACTGAAAATACCAAAGCGCAGCAGGAGCAGGGCTGAGTCCCAGCCCCAGCCCCGTGCTGACAGCTTCCATCTTCCCTACCAACAGTTCCCCAGCTTCAAGTTGCCTGAATCACTTAAGCCTGAGGGGGGATCCAAATCAAATCCTACAGGCTCAAATGCCTGTGGTCACGGGGAAAAGCCGGAGCCCAGAGCCCGGCTTGGCTGCCCGGGTCGTGTGGGTGAGCAGAGGCTCTCTGGGAGCGCACCCGGCCCAAATGCAGCTCCCTGGCAGGCACAACAGTTGGTGATCAGTACCCTGAGAGGCGGCACAGGAGGCAATGAAACGGAGGCGCACTCTTCAGAATCAGCGCAGGTATTCCAGAGAGAACTGCAGCACTGAAACAGACTCACAGCCCTTTAACTGCTGAACCTTTCCCCCAGCGCTGCTTCTTTGTCTTATCAGGGTATTTATACAGCTAACAAAAAAGGAGCTAGTGACTCAGTCGCATAACAAACAGGTTTTCCAGGTATAGCAGAGCACATTTCTGCAAACACAGAGAATAGGGAATAAAGCCAATAAAGTCACAATGAGTGCAGCAAATCAGACAAAATCTGAACCCTTGAGACAGGACTATTTAAATTGTAACACTAATTCATCCCCCAATGTGCTGATATGTTTATTTGGAAATGGAAGAAAAAGGAAGGAATGTAAGGAAAAGGAAGACAACGGGCAGCGATCCTGCTCAGGGGAGAGGGGAGGGAGCCTGAGGATTTCCATCATTTCCACGGGGAAGATCCCCAAAGAGATGATGTAATTTTCAAGCATAGCACAGGTCAGACGCACAGCCTCTGCCTGGCCAATAACTAAATCCATTATTTGGCTACTAGGGATATTGTTCAAAGCAGTGCTCAGCTGTCACCTCAGTCTCTATGTGCATCGGTGTCTACCAGCTGATACTAAATGATTGCCTTTGTCAGGAAACCATCCCTTCTCATCAGTTCCTAGTTCAAGCTAAATCCTGGGAGTCAGAAAACCTGCAGGAGAGTGGCTCTTCTGCCAGGGCAACCCTGTGCTCTGAGTGTGTGAAGGTGTTGTACTTGTCAAGATCAGCAAGCAGCACAGCCCAGGCTGTGGGCAGTCCCTTTCCCTTCACCCACTGTAGACACCCCTGAGTACCCGGTGGGGCTGTACTAACTCACTGTGGAATGTCTTGCCCCAAGACACGTAACAAGGAAGGGCAGCATGACAGACGTTGCAGCCGTATGGTTGCCCACCTAATTTATTCAAAAGCCCACTGACCACCTTGTCCCGAGTCCACCCTCCCAAAAAACAAAGCCACTGCTCTCTTAAGCTGGTCAGGAGAAACTGAGGTATATGCCCTTTTGGAAAGGTTTGGGTTAAAGTGGAAAATAATACATAGGTACCAAAAAAAGCTCTCAGTACCATTCCTCCTGCCTTTTTCTTTTAAAAACAAAAAAAATCCCTTCAGTCCTGGAGGAGCTGAAATATTCCCCTTGCCTGAGTTTATGCTGCCAACGGGATGTTGCTGGAACCACTTACATAAATTTTTGTACTGCCTCCCTGCACTGAGATTTTCCACTAGCTGCAGTAACACAGCCTCATGGTTTTGGACCAAAAATCGGTTTCACTTTGCGCTTTTAGATATGTGGTATGTGGAAACCAAAAAAAAAAAAAGGAGAAAAAGGAAACAAAACTCCCCTCAAAAACATTGCCATGAAAATAAAGGCAGTTTTCATCTGAAGGAGGAGCATGTTCTCCCTCTCTCCTGCCTCTCCACTCTCTGGAGTGTTTTCTATTAATACCAACATTTTTTTTTCCTTCCCAGCTGTTTCCTCCCAGTGTAATCTCCCATGTAATCTCCTCACAGGTGTGGAATCTTTATACCAGCCCCAAATTGCTTTTTTCCTGGCTGACAAGAAACACTTGCAGAGTGCAAAGCTTTCACCCTTTCAAAGACACCTCAAGCACTAAAGGGCACAGACTCAGAAGTGTTGACAGTAAGACCCCCGCAGCCCCCGCGCCTCTCAGTGGCAGAATGCATTGTGCTGTGAAAATGATGAACGATCTTCAGCGGGGTGATCGTGTGTTATTCTTGACAGCCAGGAGATGGGAGCTGTGCCGGGTGTATATATTCCTCCAGAGAGGCAACAAAACAAGGTGGTTCAGTCCTGCTTCCCAGGTCACATCCTGCATCAGCGAGCTGTTGAAAGCAATTGCTGCAGGCAGCTGCTTTACTGTCCATCCCTCATCACTGCCTCCACGCTGTAAATCGATCCCCAGGAGAGTGCATCACCTGCTCTCACTTCCCAGCCGCTCCCCCAGCCCCTTATGGGACGGCTCTGCTGTAAAAAGGGGGTACTCCACTTCTCCAACACAACAGCCCCTAGGCTGAACCAACAGCCTCATGCTGACTTCTGTTAAAAAAAAGACAGAAAAAGGAAAGCAGGGGGAGGACAAATCAGACTGGATAGCAGGGACTAATCCCAGCATCAGGAGAAGGCATTTTAGTTTACATTTGGAAACACAATTTTCTGTGGCATCTAACCCAAAGGAAGAAAACTTGCTGCTGGCAGCAACTGTCGTTTACTCCTGCAGCCACCCCTTGGAAAGTGCCCCGAGTTTACTCCGGGAGGAGGACGTGTGCTGCTCAGCCTGCTGCTGGTCAGGGGACACCCAAGGACACTCTTGCAGAGAAGCAGTGCACAGCCCCAAGCTGACGAAGCCCACCCCTGCAGCCCTGCCCCACCTCTGCCTGACAGCTACACTCCAGTTTTGGGAGTAACAGGCTTATGGACTTCCACCTAGGCTTAGGGACTGCCGCACAAGAGCCAGCACAGGCTGAGGGGAACGCTGGGTGGGCTGGAATTCTGCAAGCACAGGTCGTGCCTGTACCCCCTTCCACAAACCAAGCTCCCACGGGCAGAATGAAGGGCCATCGGTGTCCCTGCAGCCCATTCGACTTGCAACCCACGACCTCAAGGCAGGACACATGTGCCTTTTGTAGCCCCTTTTAAGACAAAAGCTCGTAGAGTTTCATCTCAGAATTACGACTTCCTTTTCGGAAACGTTTGAAGACACAAACCTCCTAGAAATGGTTAAAAGGAATGGTGCTACCATGGGAGGAAAACACTGTTGCCAGCTGAAAAAGGAGCTGGGTGCACACCTAGAGGGAAGAACAGTGGGAAAGTTCAGTTGCATACCCTGTGCTACCTTAGGAAAACCCATTTCAGCTTCCTTCTAGAGCCACGTTTACTTGGGAAAACATGAGGCAGGAGGTTGCATTGTGTCTGTGTGAAATCAGCAGAGGGGCTGCAGCCAGCGCAGAGCCCGTGCTCTCAGCATCTACTGCGAGGCGCAGCAAGCTGTAGGTGTGCCCATCTGATGGCATTTGTCCCTGTAAGGAGCAATTTCAGCCCACGGCTGAGGAGCCACGTGCCCCTAATGACCGTGAGGCTGAAAACAGGACGGGCGTGCCCAAGCCCACTCTTCCCCATCTCACAGCCAAAGAAACTGAGGCACAGGCTTCAGGATTCGTCCCTTGTCGCAGCACAAGCAGCAGCAGCACGAGGAGTAAAAGCTGATTAACAATCACTGGAACACTGGTGTTCCGTGTGTCCTTAACGTCAGCAAAGAAAAAAGAAAACCACCCCCACCCCCCCCCATGCTCAAGTCAAAGTAATTTTATTAATAACACAGAAGAGCAAATTGCTGCATTTTACCGAGAGAAAACGACAGCTTCACGTAGCAGGGCAGCACTTGGGAGGCTGCATACTAAAATGCCGATTATGCAAATTCATCTCATGAACATTTTTAGACAAGGATGAAGCAGGGTTTATTTTCTTTAATTAAAGCCAGAATCGTACGTAGTTCATTAGCATGGATTCCGAGCAGAAAGAATATTAATGTAAACCCACCTCTCCCGATTCTACCTGCCAGAAATATCAAGGAAAAAAAAAACATAAAAAAGGTTAGCAAATGAATTCCTGAGCAACTGTAAATGCAAGGAGCTAATGTCACTGCAAGGCTGCTGGCACCTTTGAAAGGTCAGAGATCAGGAAAAGCTTTTTGACTGCAAAAAGGCCGCTTTCAAAAAGGTGAGAAAGAAGACCTGGGGACCTACAGGCTGCTCAGCCTCACTTCAGTCCCCTGGAAAATGAGAGAAAGCCATTACAGAGGCTGTTCCAGGCACATTAAATAGCAGAGACAGGCAGCAACCAGCCCACACCAATTTACCACGGGGATATTCTGCCTGACTGACCACCCCGAGGGCCACCTGAGGCACCGGCTGGCTCTGTGATGCAGAAGCACATATCCTCCGCCTTGGCCACAGCAGAGCCTCCAACAGGACTTCCAACACCATATCTCACAGCAGCCGTGAAGCCAGACTAAGGACATGGACCTCACGGTGGGTAAAAGTCTTCCGGACCATCAGGCCCAAAACAGTCAGTGGCGCAAATCTGGCTGTCAGGTGGTTACAAATGACACTCCTCAGCAGTCAAAACGAGGGCAAAATGTGTTGAATGTTAACAGAGCGCCCAGCTAAGGACACTGGTTTGTGTAGTCTGGACAAGAGAAGGCTGAGAGGACACCTAACTACAGTTTCCCACCATAGAAGGGACTGTGGATAGGACAGAGCCAGTCCCTTCTCAACGAAAGGGCAAGAGACAACAACTGCACTCTGTGGCCAGGAAGCAGGCCATGAAGAAGAAATGTTTGGCCATGAGAACAGCAAAGTGTTGGAACAGGCTGTGTAACCTCCATCACCTGACGTTTCCAGACCTCAAGGTCTTGAGCAGTGAGGTCTAGCTTTAAGGTTGTTCTGGTACTTCACAGGGGGTTGCACTAGATTACCTCTCAACCACCTTTTGACATCATTTTTTTCTATGATCCTGTGATTCTAATTGTATATGTGAACAGAAAAAGTCTAATCAGTGAAAAGCCACTAGTCACAATTACTCTGCCAGGGCGTCAGGGTATTCCACCTCTCAGGTCTCAGCCATCATCACTGTGCTTCTGCAGCCAGAAACTGCATATACTGTTTCCGAGCAGGGAAATCATCAGCTGGCCTGTTGTATGCTGTCCAGACGGGCTCTCCAACAAACAGCCTCATTGCCTTCACGTAGTTCTGCCAAAGAACAGGAAGTGACAAGTCATTTCAGAGCTCCTTTCCACAGGATCTTCATTCTGAAGTTAATGTTTCCCTTGCACTTTGGCTGAAATTCTTTAAACTGTTTCAAGATAGACTGAAAGCTTCACACTTTCCAGAAAATTACACCACTACACGGTGTTGCTGCTGTGGGAGGTTTTGCACCTATGCAGTGACAGATTGTGTCACAACCAGTGCCTCCAAGTCAGGCAGAGACAGCACTTCACCTTTTTGAAAGAAACAAACAAACAAAAAAACCCCTCCTGCCTTATCACAGAATCTCAAGGGCTGGAAGGGATCTCAAAAAATCATCTAGTCCAGCCCCCCTGCCAAAGCAGGACACCTAGAAAAGGTCACACAGGAACTCACCCAGGTAGGTATTGAATGTCCCCAGAGAAGGAGACTCCACAGCCCATCTGGGCAGCCTGTGCCAGTGCTCCCTAATCTGAACAGTGAAGAAACTCTTCCTTGTATTTCTTTGGAACTTCCTGTGTTCCAGCTTGTACCCATTGCCCCTTGTCCTATCCACGACACTGAGCAACACAGCATCTAAATCCTACCTGCTCAGTTAAACAACAGCAATCAGAATACCCAAGACGGCTACACAACGTTCTTTAGGAATACTAGAAGCTTCAAACCGAGAGCCGTAAAAGCTGCATGGGGAGTGCATAAACTAGCCAGAAACTCAAGATCTCCAGATTCCAACAGGAAAAGTGACGTCCCCTGCCACCAGCTAATCAAAGCTATGCCAGGTGCTGAGCTACGGCTGTGGTGGCAGAAAGAGGGATTTTAAGTCCTGCAGAGGTGCTCCAGCACTCCCCAGAGTTATAGGGAGCTCCCCTCCCCTCTTCTCTCACCTCTCCCCTCCTCCCCACTATGCTATAGGTTTAGACTCTACCCATTTCACAAACACTGGTAAGTGCTTATCTCACACCCAGGAGCTCAGCAACATCAAGAACGCAGTCAGGAACCTGGACAATTTTGTTGCAAAATGCAAAGGCCCAGAAGCACCGAAAAGAATTTTATCTATGGTCAAGAAAAAGCCTTAGACTAGCAATTGTAGCCTATTCACTGTGATCTGAAAATACAGACCTGAAAAGTCAGGTTTTTCACCAAAGCAGCCTCTCCCTTTTTTGCATCTGTGGCAAGTAACAGCTACTTGGACAGCTGATTCACGATTATACCGCTCTCAAGACTGCGCCAGAGGTGGGACTTTGGCCACACAGGAGCCAGCACACATTTCCCCCTTGCCCAGAGGTAACGCTGAGGTTACAAGCACTTATAAACAAGCTGACAAGGACAGACACGCAATCAGGGCTACATGTGCCAAAAATACCCTCCGAAAGCAGGTCACCTCCCGTGAAGGCAGCATCCAGCCTAGCACGCGCTGGCTGCAAGCAGTGGCTCTGCACCCTCAGATCCTCCTTCTCCCTGAAGGTGAGTTTCGCACTCGTGACAACATGCCACTACCAGACACAGACACGCTCTGCCTGTCCCTATGAAGACACTCAACAAGGCAGCACGGAAGGGACCATCTATACCACCTCCCCCTCCCGCGAGAGCAGGAGCAAAGGTGGGAGGGTGAGCCGCGGGGCTCAGCTCTCACGCCGCTGTCACACGGGACGCGCTACGGCTGTCACGTGGCAATGACTTGCAGTTACAGCTGACGAGGGGAGGCTGGATTTGTGACCTGGAGATGAAAGGTTCAGACACTCTGAATTATTTAGTATTTTTCATCCTCCTGCTTCATATTTAATACGTTTCTGCTAATGAGCTGCAAGTCTCGGGCACGTAGTTACTAATGTGATATACACTCACATAGATTTGTCATCAAAATGTACAGTAATCTGTAACAACATACGTTCTCATCCAGGGTGAATCGGTGATATATGCCAGCAGGGAGGGTTATCATGTCGCCTTTCTCCATGGAAATCCGGATCCATTTGTCATCCTTGTCTCGAACGTCGAAATAGCCAGATCCATCTAAGATGTAGCGAATTTCATCGTCTAGGTGCAAATGTTCTTCATAAAATGTTTTTATCTAGGAAGAGCAAGTACCTCTTAAAACCACTGAACGCAGAAAAAGAAATCTGGTAAAGACACGTGGCAAAGCAGACAAAGGCTTTCAAAGGGTAACGGCGCAGGGGTTTAGCTAACACATGAGAACAACATGGCTAAAATGGCCAGCGCAGGCAGACAGACCCTGTCTCAGCCCACTTCTAGGCAGGCTGCTACACTTCCTTGGAAAGACAGGAATTTCTCTGACGAGACACAGCAGCTACAGCTGCACGTAACCCAGCTCTGAATAACAGCGATGCCGACACTCGTTTGAGAGAGGAGGGCAAAGCTTCCCACTGCAGGATGTGGTCCTCGTGGTTGTTCAGCTTGCTAATTTTATGCCTTTTTTTCCCTGACTTGGAAAAATAAATAGAGCTACCAATTAGCTCTTTTACACCGGCGTCGCGCTGAATAAGCCCCACGGGCTACTACAACTATGTATGCGAAAATGCAGCTGTTGCCAAGTATGGCCCATCTGATGTAAAGAGCATGTTAGGCCTGTGCCCCCACACAGCAAGCCCCAGCCCCAGGCTCTCTCCTCCCTGGCAGCAGTGTCAACGTTCTCATTTTTTCCAGAATGGCGAACACTCTGAGCATTTTACAGCACAGAACAAAACACGCTTTAAAGGCTCAAGGAAGGGGGACGTGGGCAGGTTAGTGCTCAGAGAGCAGCACAATGTCAGGTGCCATCACCTGCTCAGGTCCGGATGCTGCCCAGCCACATCAGAGCACGTGGCCCTGAGCCAACACAGCAAGATGAGCAAAGGTCCACAAGCATGTCCGTAACAGCCTGTTTCTGTGAAACACAGAGCCCACCCAGGCAACGTGAGTTACTGCCTAGTTCACCTTCACATCGAATCAAACCCAGCATAACACAATGGGCTTGAAACAAACTGGAAAATGTAAATGTAATGAAAGTGTGGAAGTTGCTGTCCTCAGGTCAGAGCAGCACGTCAGCACCCAGAGGTTGGGGGAGAAAGCTGCTCTGAAGAGGCTCATCTGAGCACCCGGAGCCATATGCATTCAGCTGTTACAAAACAGCTAGGGTAGCGGCTTCCCCACGTAAAAATCATTCAGATCTTCTTGTACAGGGAATGTATCTCTCTGACCGCATGAGGTTAACATTCACTTTGAAAAGACATATTTTGCAAGCAGCCATCAGGATGTTTCAGCCTTCAAAGCCCATGCCCAGCTGTCAACCGCCTGCCTTCATCCCAGGGAGGCTCTCTGAGGACACATCAGCACTGGTGGGGCGTTGCTGGGAGGAATCTTAGTTCCGAAGTGACACAGAGACGGAAACTATCCTTAAAACCTTTGAAGGCAATCTACAGAAGCAAAAGGCCTCTGCCTGTTAAAAAATTATATCAAGCCTGCTTTGTTAATGTTAAGGCTTTCGGAACCAGACGCATTTGACACCCAGAAACTCTGTCTGCAGGGCGGGTGTCAGGAAGGCACGCAGCGCATCGGCAGCAGACTGCAGCTGCAGGACCCTCACTGAAAGCAAAGGCTTTTCTGAGCACACACACACCATCGCGCAGGTACCTTTTCCTCATAATTTGGAAGCTTGTCTTTACGTATGGTTATTATGTCCATCCAAGAATAATTTTCTGCTCTCCGAATCTCTTTCAGACGCGGGTCGGTCTCGTAGTTATCAGCATCCAACTAAAAAGCAGGGCAGGGAAAGAATAACGAGAGGTACTCAGGCGAGCCGCGGAGGAGGGCACCTCGGGGCAGCCCCGCGCTGGCGGACAGCCCCGCGCTGCCAGGGGCGCAGGGGCGGGCGGCGCCCGGGCGC
>WBNH01012057.1:0-56732 GCA_013401255.1 Urocolius indicus | reverse complement strand
CCGCCCCGGCCGCGGCCCCGGCCCCGGCCCCGCGGCTGCTGCCGTTGTCCCCGCCGCACGCGCGTACTTTGCGGTAGATGACGCCGAGGCGCCGCAGCTGCTCCAGGCTGACGGCGCGGTTGGGCCGCAGGCGGTGCGGCGCCCGCTGGTCCTCCGCCGACTCGTCCATGTACCAGGCCTCCACCATGGCGCCGCTCGCCGCCGCTCCCCGCCTGGGCTGGGCCGGCCCCGCAGCGGCAGCCTATAGCGAGCGGCCCGGCAGCGCGGCAGCGAGCGCGGCCTCGCTTCAGCGTCGAGCCGCGGGCTCGCTCACGCCAACGCTGTGGCGGACGGTGGTGCTCAGCCTCAGGCCGCGGGACCCGCGCTGCTGCCCCTTCCTGATGGAGAAATAAAAATAAATGTGGGGAAAAAAAAAAAAAAAAAAAAAAACACAAACCAAAAGAGGAGCGAGACACGCTGACCCTCAAGTTTTGTCGCCTCCACGCGTGGAGATGTTCACCTGCTCAGCAAGCTGCCCTGGGGGACCTGCTGCAGCTGGGGCAGACACGTTCGTTCCCACTGCCCCCTCCAGCCTCCACCGTTCCGCGGTTCTAAGCAGTTCTAGGATTCCGTGCAGTAAACAAGTCAAAAGCCAGCTAACCGTGATGGAGAAAAACAATGAAATAACCCCTTCCCTCAATGTTTTTCTTCCCCAAAAGAGTGGTAGGTAGAAAAGGTATAGTCCTAAGTGCCTTAACCGCTATTTCTTGGATTCTTAGAAATGTCACTCACTCCCTTTACTGCAAAACATTCAATGTATAAGCACTAGTGGTTACGGGTTCTGAATAAGATTTAATTCCAAGCCAGGTCAGCACAGGTTAGCTGGGCTACTGCTGGTATTGCCCACATACAAATGCAGGATTCACTGCCTGTCCCCCGAATGTCACAGCTGCTAAATACCAATATGCTCCTACAGCTGCAGTTCCCCAAAACGAATGACTTGAACAACCCCCATCCACGATGGGTCCTCACACCCCTGTTGAGAAGTAGTGTTTGCTTTCCATCCTTTAATCAGCCTTAATCTTGTAACTTTCCGCTTTCTTTTGAATTTCCAGGGTAAGAACGATAGATGTTAAGTATCATCATAAAACTTTGATTTCCTGTTATAATTTACGTATTTGATTCAGACAGTAAAGCTACATAAATTCAGTATCACATTGATGTCATGTTTTACCATTATCTACACTTTTTTTTCCCCCAAAGCTGCTGCTTCAAAACAGACATCCATACAGTAAACGAGTAAATGGAGAGGTAGGACAGGCAGATTATTAGGTGCCTCCTCTTCAGTATGTTTATCATGCTGCTCTGCCTCATCCAGAGTGCAGACTGGGGACAGTGGGGTGTTTTCCTTCAATCCAAACATCTAGAATAAACAGATAATTGTCTGCATATACACCAAAGCAGCAGAGGGGGAAAAAATCTAATCAGTGCGCTGCCTTACCTCTAGATGAGCTTTACTGAGCAGTTTTGGATGAGAGAAAACAAACAGAAAAGCCTCACTTGCCCATTGACTAATAGCCAGCAGCATCTTCACTCTGTCACAATTCATGGGAGTCAAAATATGTAGGAGCTTATACTTTGCCTCTGTAAAGAGATGAGAACTGTTAAGAAATCCAGCTGTGTACAGCAATTAACAAATAAAACCCCTAAAGCTGAGGGACTTCTGACTGAAGCCCTACTATTGAATGGTACGAAGATACCTTACAAAGAAGTTGCTGAACACACCAGACATATTTACATCTATAGATGCACATAAAATAAATCTGTGTTGATTACTGGTAATTATTCTCTAATTCAAGTGCGCATTAGCCATTCCATTAATCTCATCATTGACTGGAAGAAGTGAGCCCAGACACTTGACGTCCGGAAGATCTGGAGAAGCTGATCATCTTCTAGCCCCATTTCAGACAAAATGGCCAATTATTACCTTTGGGACAATAGTGAAGAGGAACTAACAATGCTATTGAGAATCAGTATGCATAAGAAATTACTTAGTGGAAACGGGAAGCCAGAAACAAAGACCTTGGACATTGAGTAGCTTGAGAGAACAGCAGAAATTAATTGTTCCAGGTTTTTTTGTGACCTGGCTTTTTAGTTCACTCTGCCTTACCAAGTAGGTAGCGTTATAAAGAACTGCATGGGTGCTGTACTGGATGATACCGTGAGGCACAGCTGCCCCAAGCCCAAAAATAGAGCAGTTACTGTTAGTACCAGAGTGCCAAAGCACGTCAGCAGACACCTTCATGGCACCTCATACCCAACAAACCCACCCTAAAAAAAAGTCTCCTCACCCCCAACTATTTTGGGCTGTTAATATATACTTCTGTATATAAACTTAATTTATTTAACCAAGAAGAAAATACAGAATAATAATACAGAATGATACTTCTTCAGAAGCCTGTCTTTATGGTGAATTCAGAAGTCTACATGACAGATGAAAACATTGACCGTCGTCCTTCAGCAAGATGGAGAAAATGCAAATGCTCCAAATCAACTAAACATTGACTTGATTGCAAAACAGATGCTACAGAAGAAAATGTGGAGTCTTTTTCTCCCCAGAAGTTGGTGTACGTATAACACTTCAGGCCTGAAAGAAGTACACTTCAAAAGTTCAACTATGAAACAGTTCCAGCAGTTCAAGTCGTCACCCGGATGGTAACCCTTCTCCCACTGCAACAGTCTCTAGTCCCAGTTCATCAGCACTTCTGTTTACTAGCTCCTTCCCTTGCTAGTCTATCAGCTTCTTCATTTCCTTGGAAACCAGCATGACCCGGAATATGCATCTGTTAGGACAAAAGGACAGGGGTGTTAGATATACAACGAATCGACAATGACACGATACAATGATATACAATGACAGCTAAACTTTGATCTTAGAGATTCATGTTTACAATTTCTTATCTTCGACAGACAACAGGAGTAGTTATGTAAAAATCTAGTGATCCTATAAACTGGAATCACCAACTCTGGAATGCAGAACATGAATGGAAGAATACCTGTAATAGATTTCCTGTAGGAGAAGTGCACATTAAAGATCTACATTACCCTGTTTTCTACAGAGTAAAGACAGAAGTCCAATAAATATGCCATTAGCAGATACAAAGTCAGCGGTACAGAGAATACTTTATAGAATAAGTAGTGTTACATCACAATTAAAGTGAAATTTACAAGGAAGTAAGGGAAGATATCCCCTACAATGTCTAGCACTGATGTTAGAGCTTACAGAAAAATATGTTTTACCAGGAGTACCTGTATAGAAGTTGTCTTACTACTTTAGTAGAGAGCAAAACAATTTAAAAATTGGTATTTCAAAGACTTTTTTGTGCCCGGTTTTCTTGGAAGAAAAACACAGTTAAGGTAAAGAAAAACAGTTACTTTCTTTGGGATTATACTCTCTTAGTTTTGCCAGTTTAAAGACACTCATGTAACTTGAGTTACACCAAAGAACAAACGTCTTAAGAGTTATGAAAACAAAATCCAGAAATCCAGCTACGGCTCAAAGAGAGACAGTTACGTTTTAAGCTTAGATTTACAGAAATTTCATCTATTAACCAACTACAATATTTATTGAAGACATTTTCTAAGTAGTAAGGAGATCTGAAATATAAACATGCATTTTAATAAATTAAATGTTGGTTCCAAGAGCATAGGATATGTTGCTTATTTGCTTCAAATAAAATAAGCAGCTTCTCTGTATTTATGGTTTTAGTTATGGATACACAGTATTATGCTCTATACAATTCTTAGTTGTAGTCATACTTTGAAGTTGTTACAAGAAGCATGTTTAATACATCATTAAGAATACAAAATGAGGTGCTTACCCACTGAATTTCTATGCCTTTTGACAGATTATCAAGTCTTTCAAAATCTTCTTTATTTATTACACTGCCCCCTGAACTTGTTCGCCAGCCATTTGTTTTCCAGTTGTCAACCCAGCTCGTAATACCTAGGCAAAGGGACAACCATAAAAAGACTGTCAAAGAAGCCAGAGAGGGGCAGATGGAGCAAACATCCTGTTAAGAAGACATTAACTCTATACAAAGTGTCAGGCAAAGACACTGGAGACTACTACTGTCTCACACGATTGTATTTTTCCATTATTACTTGGATTACCTGAGCATGCTTTCCCAAATAGGTATTTGATTTAGAGACAACAATCTCACATATGCATTACATGCAAAATTATAACATGAGCTTCAATAAACCAAAGCTGAGGATTTGCTGGATGGTACAGCAAGCTACAACAAATCTATGGCTTGATTTGAGCAACTGGAGACACACAGAGGTAAAAAAGACGGCCACCTGTCTGCACACCAAACACAATCCTTCAGAGAAAGGGCCGAGTCCATAAGCAGATTTCTACAGAACAACATTTAACTTTCTGATTGTCTAACTGCTGGCCATAAAATTGATGATACTCTTCCTTAAATAAAGTGTGTGTGTGTGGGGGTGGTGCTTGTATCTTTGCTGGTCTTGATCATGTAAGACATCCTTACTGCTTTCATGACAGACAGACCTGAACTAAAGAAAGAATTGTCAGTCTTGCATGCAAAACTCCTAAAATCCAAACCAACTGGTACTGAACCACAAGCCTCCTTCTATGTTAAAAAAAATATCACCTGGACATTAACAAAGTAACTTTTTATTCCAAATGAATGGAACCTGCACCTCAGTGACCCAAAAGAACGAACTGCAAGGAAACCCAAAGAATCTACAATATTGCACCTAAAGATTCTTCTTTTCCTTCCTCATACTTAAGTCTCACACCTAAGTTTAAGAGGAATTTTACCAGACAGCAACTTTTCCTCCTTCATAGCACCAGTTTCACAGACAAGATAGTACAGACTTTCTCCCACAAAGCAAAGATGTTTCTTTGCTCCTTGATGCTTTGAACAACTTGCTGTTTGCAACAAATTATGCACCTGGGTTCTATTGGACCAGTACATGACACCCAGTCCTGAGGAGCAGAGACTTCCTTCTGCTCTTCCCTTTACAGAATGCTTCTAACACTTTAAAAATAAGCCTCTAACAAAGAAAAACAACCAACAAAACATAAAAACCCCATTCAAACAAAACCCCATACACACATTCTGCTCCTACAGGAAATGCCACACCTAAAAATCTTTTGGGGAAAATAAGCTACTCAAATGAAAGACATACAAGTTGATCCTTGAGGAAAAGCAATGAAAAAATCCCTTTCAGTTGTTTCTTAAAAGTTACTGTCCCTTCCTCAACTTACAAACTAGAATCAGGAAGATAGAGCCCAAGTCCTTGACATTTTTCATTTCTGGACAGAACCTCTTCATATACACGCAAGCTAACAGAATTTGAAATAAGCAGCAAGTGAGAGCTCCAGAGACTCCTTCACTAGGAGTCACTTGTTCCTATTCAGTAGCTTCCTGTCCTTTTAAGGATATCGCTGCTCAAGGTGACAGTTCTTCACAGTAAGTTTTGCTTTACTTGTAAATATGAGCCACCTGAAGAAGGAAAAAAAATGATGCTGCTCTTTCATACTCCTTCACTTTCAGAAACTGGGGGAGGGCTCTTGGATACTTGAATTACTTATTTGGAGGAAAAGACATACAGTTTTTTTAACATATAAACCATTTATTTGCTTTATATTAATAACAAGCAATGGAACAGGCAAGTGTCAACACTGAAAGTAATTAAGTACAGAAAGTTATGCTAAGTACGAGATACTCACATTGCCTCCTACTCCCAAAAAAAAAACCAGAGGGAAAGTGCCATACTTAATTCTCAATCAAAAGTTGCAGGAGGAGTTTTTGTTTGTTTTAATAACATTAAACAAACAAACAAACAAAAGCAGAAACCAACTCCATCCAAAGTGATGTGGAAACAGCAAATATGTGTATTCCATTTGTAAAAATACAATACAGAAAGAAAAAAATACTTATGCAGCTGCAAACCATCACAGGAGTAAAATGCAAAGATCTCTGGGAGAGTGGAAGTTTATTCAGAAACCAAGCCTTACTGGCTGCTTCACAACGTATCTATAGGGAATAAAACCAAGTTCTCCAAATCTCTGGATGAAGGTGGAACTTTAAATACACACTCTGAGCATGTATCACCACCTATACTCTCCTAGCACAGCCTGAAAGCTTGGAAGCATAGTCTACATGTAAAAGCACGGAAACTTCAATGTACTTCACTTATATATTAAGACAGCCTCTCCAATCCAAGCAAAACAAACAAAACAGACCTAAAGGGTTACTACACCAATTTCTGAGTACTTTCCTGAGTACATTCTTAAAAGAGTATACATGTTTTTTTTCCAGACTGTGTGTCACACCGAATGCCTTAAAAATAACATCCTGTAGTTACTTCTGTCAGTCTTTACTACAATGGGCACTTTGTCTCTACTTCTATTTCACACCATTAGCAGCTGACCTCTGTAATATTCTGAAGTTTTTCCCCCTAGCAGTCACGAGTACTGAAGTCGGTCTATATTCTCTTCTTTTTCTCCCTCTCCCCAGGACTCCCTATGTTCTGTGGGCCTTTTGTAATGAAACAGTATGCAGTGTGTCTTTTAAGAATCAGGAAAACTAAAATCATTAACTTACCGTTAATAGTGAACTTGCTATCAGTGTAGATAATTAGCTTCTTGATGTTTTGACTCTTTGCTTGCTCTATTGCTTTGCAGGCTGCCTTAACAACATTTCAAAAGAATCACAGTTCAGAACAGGATTTTGAACACATGCGATTAAAATACCAGCAAAATACCTGATGCTAACACCAAACTACAAAAAGTATTACTGTAATCTCTCTCTCCATCAATGAGTAACAACATGCATTATTTACAGCAGAGGTTCCCAAAATTATGTGTGCAGACCACAATTCAATGAATCGGGCAAAGAGGAAGCTACTTAAGTTCAACTGGAAAAAAAAAAAAAAGGCCCACTCAAAACCCATCTGATGTTCAGCTCTGTGCTGAACTAGTAGCTCCCTGCTCAGTTTTCCAACTATCAAAGCCTCTACTAACTACACACGTTTTTGGCATGTTCTCTGTAATTTCAAGGAGGAAGAAGTCGAACATCTGGAACTCCTGAAAGAGGGATAGGTTGTTGTGGGTTTTTTTAGTGCCACTAAATACAGTAAGAGGGAGAAGTGGCTGGGTCTGATGTAGAGTTGAAAACCTCTTTAGTGACAAGTCTGACCCCGGCGTACCACCATCAGCTCTGCTTGTCCCTCAGTAAAATGAGCTTCCTGTATTTTTTTAAGCAGATCAGTTCCCCATTTCAGTTCATCTCCAAACACACAGTGCAGGACAGCAGCACTACCAGAATTAAGGTGAGGTGAGAAGACACGACTAAATCTGCTGTTGGAAACAGAAGTTTACTTCAGAGGTCACCAAAGTTACTCCTAAGAGCCTAGAATGATTTGTTCAAGTATTTGAAAGATGCATGTCAATGACACGGAGCAACACTTTTTTTTCTGTAGTGTACAGTGACAGGACAAGGGGTAATGGACAAAAGCTGGGATAAAAAGTTCCACTTAACGAAAAACTTCTTTGCTGTGAGGGTGATGAAGCCCTGGCACAGTCTGTCCAGAGAGGCTGTGCAGTCTCCTTCTCTGGAGGAGAAGGTGTCTGGACTTGTTCCTGTGCAACCTGATCTAGGTGGACCTGCCTGAGCAGGGGAGTTAGACTAGATGATCTTTAGACGGCGTATCATAGAATTATAGAATGGTAGGGTTGGAAGGGACCTTTAGAGATCATTTAGTCCAACCTCCCTGCAGAAGCAGGTCCACTGAGATCAGGTCGCACAGAAACATGTCCAGGCGGGTCTTGAAGACCTTCAAGGAAGGAGACTCCACACTCTCCCTGGGCAGCCTGTGCCAGGGCTCTGTCACCCTCACAGGTCCCTTCCAACCTCTACCATTCTGTGATTTCTGTAATATTTATCTAAGGAATAAAACACTCTGACCCTATCACAAGAAGAAATCAATTCTTCTTAACTGCTACTCAGAGGCTCTCATCCCAAGGTCTGAGATATAAACATTAACAATACATGGCTTTCTTAATGCCAGGTTGTTTTAAATCGCTGTGCTTGGCCTGATGATACTTGGGAATTCTCAAGGTGAATTACCTTGAGCGCGAAAGCATTAAAGATCAATAAAACCTGAAGGGAACGATTTGTTCCAAGTCAAAACAACTGGTATTTTGTGTACTTCCCTCACAGCTCATTAACTGGTTTCTGAAGGCCAAAGTTGAAACAGACAGGAGTGTGCTACTGTGGTCTAACAGGCAGAATCCCTTTAAGGACATTTACTACTTACATGTATTTCTGCTCTTTGATTAGTCTGTCGTCCAGGCAGTCTTTCACTGGTATTTCTGTGCTCAAGGAATGAAAAGTAGATTAGTTACCCCAAATATGTGGAATGGTATATGACAACTACACAGCACAAAAAGAAACACAACACAGCTACTTTTCTTTTATGAAGGAGAATGAATAGATTTCTCTTTTCCCTCAGTAACTCACTACTTTCAGAGTTGTCATTCTGAGTCTCCGTAGCAGGGTTTCATATTCACAGGCTGGTATTGTAAGCCACACACAAACCAAACAGTAATATACTTTAAAAAAAATTCCCATCCAGTTACTTACAAAGGATGGCCTGGTCCCCAGTAGACACCTATTCCAGCACGTGCCCTATTACGTCCATTACCTGAGCAACAGCCATCTGTATAAACGACTGCAAAGTCACCTACAAAAAAGTTACCAAACACAGAATTTCAGACACTCCTTCGAAGACACAGACTCTTTAAGTAAAAAAAATAAAGTAAAATCTGTATTTAGATTAATCCCCAAAATTCCTGTTCCTAGAGAGCCCCTCAAAAAGTTAACTACAGAAGCTATGCAAATTAGTCATGCTGAAGAGCAAAAGTGTCACTGCAACTTCACACTCTCACTGGTGTCTTATCAGCCTCAAGAAGCATTTCTGCTCCAAGTTCCATATTCTCACTACAGAACAATCAGATTAAGCTGCATGTTGATAATAGTTAAAGCAAACTGAAATTACACCAAAAGACACATGAACAAATGTCACACGGCTCCCACTTCCATTTTAGAAAGAAATAATGTTATGCTGGGCCTGACGCTGCCATGTACAAACCTCTCTAAAACCTTTCCAACAATCACACTTGTTACTTATAAAACAGTGCAAAGAACTGAAAAGAATTACAGGAATAAATGAAAGACCTCACCCATATATGAAAATTTATCTTCACTGACTGTTGGTGCTGAATACACTTCATCATGTTTTACACGCTTTGGAACGTGCTCTTCGTTTCTAGACTGTTCATATGGCCTTTTGCACGTACTGCAGCACACGACATTCACTTCTGGTTCCTGTCTCTGGCTACTATTTTCCTGTGTTACAGTTGGAGGATCACATGCCCCTTCCAAAAAAAAAAAAAAGAGAAAAGCCCAAACAAAACCCAAAGTTTTATTATATACAACGTTAAACTGTATTTGAAACAACTGCTTCTAAAGATAACAGTGGTTATCACCTGTTAGCAATGCTAGTCTGTAAACTCTGTCAA
The DNA here is from genome assembly GCA_013401255.1 of Urocolius indicus. NCBI lineage: Eukaryota > Metazoa > Chordata > Aves > Coliiformes > Coliidae > Urocolius > Urocolius indicus. The sequence goes on along the minus strand of WBNH01012057.1, from coordinate 47,134 downwards.
CCACCCCGAGCTATTATGCAAAGCACAGAATGGGATACACCGGCCAATTTTTGATCCTACGTCAAACCGAAGAGGAACCGCACAAGCACCGGCCCTTAACGAGCGCGCAGGGTACGAGCCACACTGCCCCAGCCCCTACAGCAATGCTTTCACCGCCGCCCTTACCCTTGCCCTTACCGCCGCGGCGCCTGCCCGTGCCCGTGCCCTGACGCCCGCCGGGGATACGCGGCTCGCCCGGGCGCCTCCACGTGGCTCGGGCCGCTGAGCGAGGGCGCGGCGCTGCCTCCCTGCCCGCCCCCGTCCCCGTCCCCGTCCCTCCCCGCAGCGGAGCGGAGCGGAGCTGAGGCAGGGCGGGGGAACACGAGCTACCTGCCGGCTCAGGCTGCTGCTGCTGCTGCTGCTGCTGCTGCTGCCCCGGAAGGCCGCCGCGCACGAAAGCCCAGGCATCCTGCTCGGTGGCGAATTTCTTGAAGCTAGCGGACGGGAACTTATTGACCTGCTGCTGACACTCCGCCCTGCAACAGAGGGCGCGGGTGAGGCAAGGGCGAGGCGGGCACGGGCACCGGCACGGGCACAGGCACCGGCCCCGGCCCGGCCCGGCGGCGCACGGCCGCGGCCCTTACCAAGTGCGGTAGACACCGGTCCGCCGGCCCCTGCGCACGGCGTAGAACATGCTGCCGCCTCTGGAGACAAAACAGGAGTGACTGAGCACCGCCACGAGCCACCGCAACATGGCGCGGCGCCGCCGCCATGCGCCGCCCGCCCGCCCGCTCCCGCACCGCACCGCACCGCACCGCACCGCACCGCACCCCCCCCACCGCCGCCGCCGCCGCCGCCCCGGCGTGCCGCCTCCTCCCGCGCATGCGCGGCGCCACGCTGAGGGCATCGCTACGAGCCGCCGGAGGGGCCAAAAGTGCGGCACCAGCCCAGGGCGTGCGGGGTTTGGCTGGGTTGGGTTGGTTGGTCTTGTGTTTTTCTCATAATAGTTCTATTTTAAAAGCCACCTAAATGGGCACGCCGTCACAGCCGTTTACTCAAACGCCCCAGCAACTGAGAAATGAGCACTGTCAAACAGGTGTCCTCTGCCGAGTTCTCCCCTGACAGCCCAAATAACGGTCCCGGTGCAGACGTTCTCCTCTTGGTCCCCAAGGAGCCGTTAAACTCAATGAGAGTGAACATACACAATAACTTGCTGCACAAGCCCCCGCCTTGCTGTCCTCAGCTTGGCAAGCACCAAGAAACGATTGTCACTGAATGATGGCACAAACGTCACCATATCCAGCACATTCACGAGCTAAGAACCGTAGACTGTCATTAAACTGGTTCTCATCCTGCTGTTTAAACCAAGGGCTCTTGGGAGGCGTAAACATGTTGCAGCTGAGCCGCACACCATGTTGGCCTCTGAAGCACCGAGAACCACCTCATCCAAGCAGGTTAAAGTTCAGCCTGATGCCAGCTGCAATCTGCTGTCAGGTATCCTCGTATTGTGAGCATCATGTACTTGGACAACAAAGACAAGTGTTCCAGGTATGTGCCAAATTCCATACCTCTTCTGATGAGATCAAAGAACAGAAGATGAGGGCACAGGTGTGACTGCCTCCAGAAACAGCCCAACGTACACACGCTGATGCATTTTCAGCTGCTGAATTTCATTTGTAGGAACGTTGCGACAAAGCCAACCTGAAGATGCCAGAGCTGTAGAGCACTGTACTCAGATTTACAAGAGTGACCTTGTAAAATGCCCAGGATGTGAAACATTGATGTTAATTTTGCCTTCCATTGCAAAAACAGCAAATGGATTCAATGTTACTGTATGTATCAGTTGGATGACTTATCTCTTTAAAACAAAACAAAACGAAAAGCAAAGAGCTTATGTATTTCACCAGCCTTAGAGGAATACAGAAAAAAGATTCATCAGGGATGTATTAGAATATAATTACTGCCTGTTTGTTGCTTCTTCCAACATATTAACAGGATTTCATATTACTCTCACAAAATGTTTAAGTCTAATTTTCTCAGATCAAGATTCTCTAATCTCTGTGAAGGTTTCCACCAAGACTCTTGGTGTTTCACTACTCCATGCCTATGATATGTTTGTTATAATGCTGTTGGTTAGCTTTTCTTTTAATTGTGGTTTTCTGTAGCAGATGGAAGTCTTATTCCTTACAGCTTTACAGATTTATATTACTCAGTCTTCTTTGGGTAACACGTACTAAAGGAAAAACAAGCAGTATGAGACAGGAAAAGAAAAGGCCTTCTGTTACACTGACTAATTCTCTGACTGAAGAGATTCATACATCAAGTTTACATGCAAGCACTGAACAGTATCTCTCCTGCTGTCACAGCCAACACACAGAGATCAGATTCAAACTGGAAAAAAAAAAGATTTTTGAAGTCTGCTGAGTACCATACACATTACTTTCATTGCTTTTTCTCCCAGTTGGTAAAACTGAGGCTGCATATGATCAGCCATCCCAACCTTTACTGCTGCACCTCCATGGCTGCTTTTTCCTTGCTGTTGTGCTACAGTGGCAGGACAGATGGATCCCTTTCCTCGTGGGACAGGTGTCATTTTGACTACTGTGGCATTTAAGACCTCTAGGCTAAACACTACCTGTGCTTGCTTCATGCTACTTTCTCTGTGGTTGCTATTGCACTAGTGGATTTGTGGTTTTTTTTCTATGTCAGCCCAGGGCAGAGAGGGTATTTAATGCTCTAATTCACAGTTTTGTGAAGTGAGTGCAAAGACTCACCAAGAAGTGACCATTTAGTCCTCATCTGCAAAGGTGAAGGGTCCAGTCACACAAGCTCTCCTCATGTGAAAACAGAATAATGTAAATATATACGTGGGTAGGACTTTAAGTGGGTTTCATAAAAGATTTAGCAATTGTAATCTATGCCACAGTTACACATGGTAACCCTGTATAGCCACTGTAGAATGAGCTGATCAGATATATGAATCTAGCCGATTTTTCTCAAATCAAAGCTTGCACAAGTGCTTGTGCTACCACAGCTGAGATATTGGGAATGAGGAGCTAAGGGAAAAGAGAGGAGAGCAAGTCCCCCTGCTTTGGTGGAAACACGGTGATACCATGTTGAATGAGAGTGGTTGCTGAGCCATGGCCTGACAGTGAGCATTCCCGTCAACACATCGAGCTATAAATTCAGCCGTGCTTTACTGATCTCCTTATTGAGCTTATAAGGGCTCCTGTGTTTTTCCCCCAAGCTAGAACCAAAACTTGTTTATGAATTTATTAACATATTTTCTTGGCAGATATTTCTCTATTTGTAACAAGACAGTCTGCAGAAAAAAAGTAGGACTATGTACACAAAAATCAAAATCATTCAAGTAAGGACATATGTCTGTAGGACATTGTAAGCATTAGCTAGTTACTTTGTCCCACATCAATGCATGTGATGTACACATGAGCTAAGTATTTTTGTCTTCTTTGAAAAATATTTTAGCCCGAAACATGTTTAACCATAATGTTGTTCCGCACATAAGCTTTTATTAGCAAAATTTGATGTGACCTGAATCAAGCATTTCCCATTTAAAACTGAGTTCAAAAAGTTCCATTTAAATATAAGAAAACTCTTTTACTGTGAGGTAGTCACTTTATATACCATACCCTGCAAGTGTAAGCTATATTGCCATCTCACTACCTTGATAAAAATATAAGACTGGAAAAGGAGGTGTTCTAGCTTCCTTCTTAGAACTGAGACCTTGCACAAGGAAAAACTTGCCCATACATACAACTATTTGTCAGTGAAGCTGCAGCGTAGCAATCCCCTACATGCATAAGCACAGTCTCAGAGGAACAGCCTACCCATAAGCTTTGAAACTTTAGTGTGGTTATACAAGTGTCTTTCACAAAAGTGAACTAGCAATAGACTCAGTTTTGTTTCTGATTTTGATTCTAGAGTGAGCTAAAACTGATAAGTCTTGCCTTCTGTCTGTTTCTTCCACTTACATTAAATCACATTGTTCATAGCATCTTGAGAGCTTGTCCTATTGCAGTTGGGGTACTTTTGTAACACACCTGACTAACTTATTCTTTCCACTTCTTTGTGCCACTCATTCTGAGTTCACATGGCAAATTAATTATTTTAATAATTAATTAATAATTTGCATGGCAAATTATTGTTTTGTACTTACATAACTTCTTTTAATGGCCACGTGTCCACAGTCATTCTTGAAAATCTGTCAGCAGCTTTGGATAGTAGGTCAGGCTGACTGTGTAAAACCTGTGTAGGTCTTGATACCCTGCATCCTTCTAATGCACAGTTAAGTGCCAGAAAGGAAACATCTCTCCTTTTATCTCTCCTTGCTCTTATGTGGTATCCTGGTCTATGCAGCAGCACTAACAGCATGGAGATGGGAAGCTGCATATAGTCACATTGTACCTTTATTTCTTCTCTGAATAGTACAAGTTTGGCTCACCTGCACACCCCTTATTCTTTCTCCCTCTTGTAAAGGATTTCACACTATAAACTGAATGTGGACTACTGTTCTGCTGAGATGATTACTTGTTATCTTTCTTCTTTTACTCTTCAACCAGATGTTCATCATTGTTATTTAGATAATTTCAAGCCTCTATAAATACTAATCCCGGCCATCAGTATGAGCTGAGCATTTTTTTTCCATTTGTTGAATGCATGCAAGGAAAGAAGAGTGACTTGAGAGATAAATGGGAACAGAACAATTTGCTTTTCTGGCTGTCATCAATCTAGCAAAAAGCCCACAGATGTTGGAACACATGACAGACTGTATTCTGGAGATGCTAAGGTTGTTTAGGTTGTGAGGAGTGATGTCACGGAATCACAGAATCTCAAGAGTTGGAAGGGACATCGAAAGGTCATCTAGTCTGACCCCCTTGCCAGAGCAGGACCACCTAGAGTAGGTCACACAGGAACTTGTCCAGGTGGGTTTTGAATGTCCCCAGCGAAGGAGACTCAACAACTCATCTGGACAGCCCATTCCAGTGCTCCCTCACCCTCACAATGAAGAAATTATTCCTTGTGTTTCTTTGGAACCTCCTGTGTTCCAGCTTATACCCAATGCCCCTTGTCCTGTCACTGGACATCAGTGAGAGCAGTCTGGCTCCATCCTCCTGACACCTACCCTTTATGTATTTGTAAACATCAATGAGATCACCCCTCAGTCTCCTCTTCTCCAAGCTGAAGGGCTCCATCATTGTAACAGCCTTTCATCATAAGGAGATGCTCCACACTCTTCATCATCTTTGTGGCACTGTGCTGAACTCTCTCCAGCAGCTCCCTGTCCTTGTAACTGAGGGGCCCAGAACTGGATACAATATTCCAGATGTAGTCTCACAAGGGCAGAGTAGAAGGGGAGGAGAACCTCTCTCAACCTACTGCTCACAGCCCTTCTAATTCACCCCAGGATGCCAATGTCCTTGTCAGTTTTTTTTTTTAATAACAAGAGCTTATTGCTCTGCTACTGCTCAGGTTGGCTGCTCTTAGGGTTACTTAGGGAATGTGTGCACATGACAAGTGCTCTGAACCACATTCCTGTGTCTAATCACTCTGAACAATGTGTGCCAGGAGCTGCACACCTGCCTCTGTGCAGGACTTTGCCTTGAAAACCTCTCTAAATAAGCCAACAAGAAAACATCAAGGTGGCGGGGTTTTATTAGTCAAGGCAAGGCTTTAGCTCCACTTCAGACCCACAGCCAGGCACTTTCACCTGAATCAACATGCCAGGCACTTCTTTGAAAAGCTAGAGTGACAGCCTGTGTTTTTTTCTAATCAGTGTGCAACTGAAGTTTTAATAGTGTCTTCTTCGTTAGATCCTAACACAATCTATAGTAAACAGCACTTCCAGTGCTGAGAGAATACTTGCAGCCCAGGACTCTTTATTTCTTCAGTTGGTACCAGAACACCGCTGAAGACTCGTGTGTTATTGCTAGTTCAATGACAGTTTAATAACTCTGATCACTGTGATGTTATCTCAGCAGAACCATCTCAGAAGTCGTGTTTATAGAGGTATACAAAACAAAGCCCTGGCACAGGTCTGAGCTGGCACAGGGTCGCCTGTGTGCTCTGGCTGTCAGTCTGCACGCTCCCTGGCACGGCTCAGGCTGTGTCTCTCCTGCACCATGCCTTGCCGCTGGGTAGCGGAGGGGTCACTCCATGCCAGGCCGGCTCCTGCGGGTCTCTTCTACCTTCAGAGGGATGAACATCAGGGGTGAGCTCTCTGCCCACTACCACGGAGAGATGAAACAGAGAGAGGGCGAAAAGGCCATCTGCTATCCACCGTTTCTAAAGCTGTCGGCCGCCGCTGTGTCACCCGGCCTTTGTTGTGGGTGAGGGAGACACGTTTCACACCTAGAGCCAGGCCATTGCTGCAGCAAACTGGCGCGGCCACACTGCCACGGCCGAAATCACTGTTTACAGAAAACGCATCTGGGCACCAGAAGCCGAGAACAGCAGCCCGAGGGGGCGAGCAGGGCGGCGGGGGCCGCCTCATGCCGCCCGGCTTCCCGGGGAAAGGAGCCTTTCCTCTCTTCCACCTCTTCAGCTGCTGTCAGGGTGAGAGCAGCCTCGGCAGCGCCAGGGACGCGGCGCCGAACCCCCCGCCCCGCCGCCGGCCGCTGGTCACGGCCGCAATGCGCATGCGCCGCGGCGCCGGTGGCTCGGCGTAGCCGGCAGTGACCGTAGGCGCGGGCGCCGCGGCGGGGCGGGGCGGGGCGGGGCTCCACGCGTCCGCTCGGGCTTCGCTGTGCGGCAGCGGCCGGCAGTTCGCGTTACGGCTGAACGCCGGCTTTGCCCTTCTTCCTGCTTCGGCTTCACCCGCGGCGGGGCGGGGCTGGGCGGGGCGAGCGCTTTCCCGCGCCGCGATCTGCGCCGCTCTCGCGAGAGCTCTCCCTTTTCCCAGGCCGGCGCTGAGCGAGGTGGGTGCCGGGGCCCTGCGCGGCCCGCGACGGCGATGCCGCCTTTTCCCCCGCCGCGGCCGCGATACGGAGCCGGGTGCCCGGCGGCGCTCCCCGCGGCGCCGNGCGGGAGGAGGGGGCGCGGGGCCCCGCGGGCCGGGAAGGGCTGCCGGCCGCACGTGGGGCGCCGTGAGCGGCCGCGCAGCCTTCCCGAGCTCCTGCGGCCTCGCAGCCTCCCCGTGCTCGCGGGGCCGCACAGTCGCTGGCGCTGGGGCGCGTGCGCTGGGGCGCCGAAGCGGGCAGACCCCTCGTTTCACAGGGCGGTTTGCCCGTGTTGTGGTTGGCGTCCCCCGGAGAGACGTGGTGGGGCTCGTGCGGGCCATGGGGCCAGTCTCAGACTTCAACACGTAGGGCTGCGTAGCCGGATTGCGGAGCCTTGCTGTACTCCTACTAGAAGACACGTTCCAAGTGGCAACTGAGACGTTCTTTTGCGTTGCAGAGAGGCCATGTTCAGCTCTAGCGCGAAGATTGTGAAGCCTAATGGCGAGAAGCCAGATGAGTTTGAGTCTGGTATATCCCAGGTACGTGCCTTTTCCTCGGTAGTTTTGTAACCAGCTGTTACAGTGTTGTGACAGTTGTCTAGAGCTTAAACTTTGAGGGTGGTGTTTTCTGGATGTCTGCTCTTTCCTAGTTTTAGGTCGAAACTAAGGCAGTCGGCCTGTGTTCCCACCAATTGAACTTGTTGCATTTGTCAGTGTGACTTGCAGGAAATTAAATCTGCAGTGCTGAGTGTGGTAACGTGTTCATAGCTGCTCTCTGGTGGTGTAGAACAGACCTCGATGTCCAGGATTGTTATGAGTTACACTGCATGTAATGGATTTGTTTTGTCTCTTCACTTTTCTAGGCTCTGCTGGAGCTGGAAATGAACTCTGACTTAAAGGCTCAGCTGCGGGAATTGAACATCACAGCTGCTAAGGTAGGCTAGACCTTCACTGCAAAGGACTGTTTGGTGACTTGCTCTGTATGTGTTTATTTTTTTGTGATTGTTAATGTACCATTGTAATTAGCTGTTTCTTATGGCCTGTGATTGTTTTACCCTATGCTGTTGTAGTTTGTCTTCTGGTATTTCCTATATTAACACATAGGATTTTGTAAGCTATTTTGTTTTAGGAACAGGTCTGAAAAGTTATTGTAACAACTCAAATATTAGTTTGGTGATGTAAATAAACATGTTTGAAAATGACAGCTCTACTTTCTGTCTCTTTAAACTAGTCTTGAGGGCTGAAACTGACTTTCTATGTGTGGGTGTTGACTGGCAATGTAGGCATTGCAGTCTTTGTCAGTAGCATAAACTGTAACACTTCGTAAAATCAGTTTGTTGTAAGTCTTCTGTTATGTTGCAAATAATAAATAGGAAGTAGATGGAGGCTAATAGATGGACTTGATCATGTAGGTTACTCTCTTTTTACATTTTGGTTTATAAGGGCAACTGAGACCTTAAGGAATGAAAAAAAAAAAAGTAATGGAAATGGAGGAAGAAAAAAATCAGTGCTACAGTTTGTCAGCCTTGGAGGCTGGATTGAACTTCTGAAGCTGGTTCCTGCAACCAAAAATTTTAGGTTGCTTTTTTAATTCTTGCTCAGGCCCACCAGTGCAAACACAGATGCCTGACTGCTTAGATTTAAGTTAAAGACTTGGAATGCAGAGAGTCAGTTTGATGTGTGAGTTCAGGGCCCTTCAGAAGAATCGCTCCACCACTGAAATATACAGTGTTGCGTCCTGTCCTCAGTGAAGAGTTTTAACTTGGTTTTTATTTGTGAGAAGTCTCTGTGGATATTTATCTGAGTTAGCTCATCTGGGAATGTAGCTGCTGAAAATCAAATCGGCTTTCCATTCAGTGCAGGATTATGATGTTTCTGCAGTTAGTTGCATGGGAGAAGCACTTTGTGAGCCCATCCAAACTTCCTTGCTTTTGATCAACTGTTGGAGAAACAAAACGTGGGAAAAGTAATTTGTGCTGGTGTGATGTAAATTTGCTGGCATTTTAGGGGAAGGGATGTTTTGTTTGTGTAGTGATGCAGGCCTTGGCAAGTGGTGGGCAGAAGATGCATTCTATGTAGCAGTAGCTAAAAATTAGGAAACTTATTACTATAAATTTTGTCTGGAGTCTGCATTAGAGGCAAACTTTCAAACTTTGTATGAACATGTAAGTACCAGTGCAGATGTGGTGACAAGCATTCAGTATAGTTGATGTTCAGCTGAGTCCCATCCTGCAGAAAGAATGGGCTTTGTGGTTTGGAAAGCAGTGGTGGGATTTATTGCCCAATCATTCCTTTACAGCAGAGTAAGTGCTGTGACAGAGCTTTTTCTGCTTTCTGCTTGCTCTTAAATGCATTGAAACAGGTACTGCTCTCTGACACTTTTTTTGTTTACCCCAAAGTTACAAGCAAGACTATCAGCTGTCTGTGTTCAGAGGATTCATGATCAAAACAAACATTGGTTTTTGACCCTTGGATAACGTTTACTGTCTAATTCTGTTTCAGGAAATTGAAGTAGGTGGTGGCAGAAAAGCCATCATTATCTTTGTACCAGTTCCCCAGCTGAAATCCTTCCAGAAGATTCAGGTGCGGCTAGTTCGTGAGCTGGAGAAGAAGTTCAGTGGAAAGCATGTGGTGTTCATTGCTCAGGTAAAACACTTACAACAATGTTGATTTGAAGGGATCTTTAGAAGTCATCTAGTCCAGCTTGTCCTGGGAAGTGGGACTATTGCCAGAGTTAGGTCAGCCATGGTTTTGTCCCGCTGAGTCTTAAAAAATACCCAAGGATACAGATTCCACAGCCTTTCTGGATAATCTGTTCCAGTACTGCTCTGTCCTTCTTGTCTTATCCATTCAAGGTAACTATGGTATAATGCAGTTTTTTTGTACTGGCAGGAAATTGATTGAACCACCTTCTGTAGATGTAAGCTAAAATTATTTCAAGTGGCAAGTCAAGGCTTTGTAAACCTTGGTGCAGTGTGAAGCTTTTTGGAGGGAAGATACAACTTGATTGTTCTGGCTGCTCTTACTCCCTCAGGAGTCTGAGAAACAAAGCTTGAATGTAAAAGGAAGCAAATATTACTAGGAGCTTTACTACGCTTCCATAATCTAAGCATTTAAAACTCAAATTGAGAGGAAATAAAAACCTGACTCATTCCTAATCTTTGAAAGGAGCTGAGCGATGAAAAAGTGATAGACAAGCTCTGGAGATCTGTCTGTAGAGTGAGCAGTGAGCAGTTAGACTGAAGCAGCTCTTAGCAAAAATGTTTTGTAACATAATTTTAAGAGTCAGAGCATCTTATCCTGAAGCTTTATGTGACCAAGAAGGCTTCTTTTAATGAGGTGTCTTTGGCTCACTTAAACTGAGTGCTTGACAATTCCCAGCTGGTTTAGTAATCCATATTTAGAAGGGAATCTATGCAGTTCTACTGTAGGTGAAATGTTGCTGTTGAAAATGGTGTGACCCAGTTTAGATTGCAGTGCTTCTGTCATGAAATACAGTCATGGGGAAGCTGTGATGTGTTGGTAGAAAATACTGCAGGTGGCTACAACTGCATCTAAACCTCAATGTTTTAAAATACCTGCCTTTGCAGACAGGGAAGTATAAAAATAAGTTTTAGTGATCCAAGCTGGTATCAATACTTTTAGATGCTGCTTTTTGAACAGATTGCATTTAAGACAGGGTTTGATGTGGATTGCGTAATACATCTCCATCATTCAAACTAGCGTTCTGAGCTGGCTGGCCATGGGACTGAGATAGCTTACTACTCAGCTTAGTACCAGAGGCTCAGTCTAAGAGAAACTGTAACATTCTTTTGAGATTTCTGTTTCCAAAGAAGCGTGTTCAGGTTCTTGGTATAACACAGTAAACTATCGTCGTTGAGTTCATGGGAGAAAGAGGGATGAAATAGAAATCTTTTATTTCAATACACTGAATACAGGAACAGTACAGAGGGAGTAAAGCAATACCAGTACTTCAGTTTCTGCAAATAGTACCAGGTTCTAATGCTGGTGTAGCTTTGGACATACTTAAGTCCTCCTTTTTGGTGTTGTCTGCATCTGTTTCTTGGAGGGTGTGGAGGGAGGGAAAAGTGCATGAGTGCATGTAGTGGGTATTTTCTTTTTTTGAGTTGATTGTAAACACTAAGTACAGAGGAATGCCATTTGTTTTTTTTCCTCTTAACAGAGACGAATTCTGCCCAAGCCAACAAGAAAAAGCCGCACAAAAAACAAGCAAAAGCGTCCCAGGAGGTAAGCAATATTGTTTCAGTACAACAACTTTCTTTGGTAACTCTTGGTAGTTTAGTCAAGTAATGTTGTTTTTGAGAAATCATTCAAGTGATTGGGTGGGCTTGTCTTTCTCTTACTGCTTGAAATAGTATCTGCCATTTGACTGCTAAAGGGTGCATTAAACTCGTACTTCCAGCTACAACTATAGCTGATTTTTTTTTTTTTACCAGCAATAGTGGCTTAAGAAACAGCAACCTGCTGCCTGTTACCACAGTGTGCTGACAGGAATTGTTTTTTTAAGTTGCAGGAAGGGCAGCATCCATGTTCCATGTTAGACTGTGCAGAAGGCAGGGCTGGTACACTGAAGGAAGGCAGTGAGGGAGAGAGTGGCTGAGGAGAGGTGTATGTGTGAGTAGTCTCTCTCGATAAGAGTTTAACAGCAGTAGTGTAGTCACTTGTGTTCAATGGTCTCCATCCTGTCATCTGATCTCTTCATTGCTAGAGGTGCAACACTACTATGTGTGTGGATGGCAGCACCTCTTTTATATTGTTCTCCATCTTACTATATCATTATGTAGTACATGTCTTAGAAGCTTGTCTTTGACATATCACGTTCCTGTAGTTTTCCTAGCCCCGATATTATAGCTGTGTCATATCTGTTACTGTGCTTTGAAGTCTTCAGGTGTGGATTGTAAAAGAACAGTTTGATAGTTCTCATCTATCTGCAGTGCTGCCTTTAGAGGACTCTCATTATATTAAAAATTACTATTGATTGCACAGTGACTGAAGAAATTGCCATATCTGTATGTGATTAGCATGCTGCCACTTATGCATTGAGGGGAGAAGGAGAGTGTGTGGGACTGTCCCTTTGTCAGCCTGAGATTAAATAAGGCTAGTAGTGTGAAACTGATATGGATATGTTGAAGCATAGACATGAGATTGATGTTTGTCTCTGCAAGTTTAAAATGCTGCTGTAGACACAGATGTTAGTTACTTGTAACACTGCCTTGAAATGGTAGGTAGAGAAGCTGGAAATCTTCGTGGTCATCTAGACTAATACACAAAACAACCTGGATTATTTTTTTCTCATTTTGTCTCACTCCTGGACAGTTCATAAATGCCAGTGGAGACATCAGTCTTCTTAGTATGGACTAGACTTTTCCTGTAATACTTTGGTGTCTTAAGCCACTTGGGTTTAGGCAGATGAAGAAACCAGAGTTTTCAAACTGGATCTCCTGTGAGCCAGTGAGTGCCTTTGGCAAAATTGCAGATGGGATCACTTGGTTCTGATTTAAACAAAGTCTTCTTTAAATGTGTGGAAATAAAACACATTTTCATATGATCTGAAAGGCCATAAACCTGGCTACTGATGTTTTTCCCGTTATATGGTCATTAAGTTTCTGCACTCGGCGTAGAATTGAGCTTTTATATGATCTATGACAAAGTGTGGTACTGTTACACTGCAGCATTAAAAAAAAACCAACAAAAGCATCACTGAGTTTTCATCTAGAGCAGGCTGTGGGAGTTTTAAGACTTGTCAGTCAAAACTGGAAAACTTGGCAAGAGGACTCGTTTTAATGATACAAATGTGGCATTCCAGCCGTACGCTTACTGCAGTGCACGATGCCATTCTTGAAGACCTGGTCTTCCCAAGTGAAATCGTGGGCAAGAGAATCCGTGTAAAGCTGGACGGCAGCAGGCTCATAAAAGTCCATTTGGACAAAGCACAACAGAACAATGTTGAACACAAGGTAAAGAAAAATCCTTCAATTTCTTGTGCAGAATGGGGTGGTGTTTTGATACAAATAAGAGGCTCCTTACATGATACAGCAAGAGTGCCTTTTGCCTTGTGACAGCTGGAGATGCTTCTGTTTGCATTTGGAGTAAGATGCTGAAGATGAGGCAAAACAGTTTTGAGTTAAAGCTCTAATTCAGCTTACCAAAACCCCTACATTATGAAGTAGCTATATGTGTTCCTTCGCCGGAACAGAAGGTGCCTGTTTTTTATTGTTTGGAGGGGTGTTTTTGTTTGTTTTCCCACCTTAGAACAGATGTGCTTCATACAGCCTGAACTCCCCCATCACTTCATTTAGGTTGTTTTTTTTTTTTCTGTGGGGACGTGTTTAGGTCCCTTCAGCTCTCAAAGAGGTTCCAAATATTCTCCAGAAAACGTGTTTCCTGTGTAAATGCTCAGCTACCTTAATCTGGAAGAAAATAATTAGCCTCAGAGATAGATCACTTCAGATTGAAGATGCAGTGGGAAATGGTGTAGTACTTGCATTATGTGAACATATATTTTACTTCCTTATACAGCATGTATAAACAAGATTGTTTGTCTTCACAGGTTGAAACATTTTCTGGTGTCTACAAGAAGCTCACAGGCAAAGATGTGGTGTTTGAATTTCCAGAATTCCAGCTGTAAAGTACAAAAAATGGCTGAATAAACAACTATTCATATAACAAGAGTAATTTCATTTAAATTTTGAATTCCATAAACAGAGATGAGGATTAACTGATTCATGAGACAGCTCTCTGGATGAGTGACATTTGTGTATCCAAGTGTTAAGTCACCAACATCTTAACAGTAGCTGTCTTGGGTTGTCCTTGGCACTGTCACAACACAACTGGACAAAAAGGTTCAGAGTATGCAGAAAGGATTGGCACTGAAAAATAAACTGAAGTACGTTGAGACTCACCTTTTGGGGAGAATGTGGAGAATTACTGTAGAGCAGTGGAACTCCCAAGTTTTGCACACAGGAGTACCATTTAGAGACCTACAGCTTCCTGACACTGGGAGAAGTCCACATGGCAGGTGGTGTGACCTCTGAAACAGGGATCAATGACGTCTTGAAAAAGGGGTTTGAATTTTTAGACAGTGTCTGGGGAGGGCAGGTATAGTTTGAATTTGAGGTAACTTGCTCTTCAGAGCGGCAAAATTACATACCAGTTCTTGCCCAAAAGCAGGTACTGCAGCTTCTTACCTCAGAATAAAAGGGGGAGACTCATTTTTGAGTGCTGGATTACCTTGCTGGACAAAACCTAGTTTGAAGTATTGATCTTGCTTTCAAAAATCAGTTTTAAATGTTGACTTTGCTTTTAGAAATCATGGATTTTTTTTTTTATCTCTATCTTAGTGTGTATGTCTATATCAGTGTTGAAGTAACTTTTGTTACGATTAATATCTGGAGGCAGGGGTAGGTATGCCATGGTAAAGCTATGTCAAATGGAACGGTGTGGGGGTTGTTAGAAGGGTGTTTTAATGTAGTTAGGTGCGTGCTTAGCACTGAGAGAGGTGGGGAAGGACTGATGGTATCTCAGCAGCCGAAGGCTGCGTGTTTTTGACTTGTGTTTGGAAACACTTCAAGCAAATAATATATTTTCCAGTTCAGGGAGTCAGCATGGAGTTGGGCATGTAAATGTTCTAAGCATTTTATATGAATTTAATACTTTGCTGAGTAGGCTGCTCTGTTACTTAGGAGCAAGTGCCTAATACAGTAGAAGTCACCTTATTGTCTAGACTGCCTATTAGTTGGAGAGCTAAGTAGGTAACAGTCTGTGTGCCAGGAGCTCTTCATAACTTGCATATTCCCATCTTCATGGAGGTGGAGGACAAATGCTACTTATTGAAGGCCTTTATGCCTTTATACCTTTACTTCCTTTTCCCATTTACTGCAGTTTTGATTGCTTCCCATTTGGTATCTCTCCTCTTCAGTTGTGAAGAACTAAAAGGTTGAAACAAGTTCTGCATTGCTTTTGCAGTGAAAAAGCGAGTTTTTAAAATCATTCCATAACTTCGGTTTGAAAGAGGAGGACAGGTAGCCATATGCTCTTTCTGAAGGAGACAATGCAAAGAGAAAAGGAAAACGTGTGCCTTGTTGCAATTAGTAGTTAATTTCATGCTACTTTCTGACAGAGCTTGAATGTGCATGGAAAAGCAGACTATCTCTGAAGAAATTGGCTTACCTTAAGGCCTTTTCTCTCTTCCTTTCAACTGTCTGTCTCTGGAATATAACTTTATTTATTCCTTGATTATTATTCATCTTGAATGATTCAGCAGAGGTGAATTTATCAGCTTCCCTTAGAATTAAATGAGGAGAGTTACAGGTATATGATAACTCCAAATCCTGGCTGCTTGCTTAGAGAACGACTGCAAAAGATCTTACAAAACAGAATGGGTAGCAGAAGTTTACAATTCAAGTTTTCCGTGTTAAAATGGGTATTACTCATGTTGACAACACCAACCCCCAGTCCCCCTAAAATAATTGTAGTCTCAAGTTGGTTATGTTGCCAAGCTTCCAGCTACAACAATCACACAAGGTGGCCTGTACTGGTGTGAACTGGAAGAAGCAGTGGGGGGAGTGTTTAGAGACCTGCCAGATGTTAACTACCTTTGGTTAAGAGGGTGGTGAGTCTGCCGGGGCTGTGTAACATCTGCAAGAAGAGGTGGTGCTCAGACAGCAGGCTCCAGTAGACAGCGTTTTGTATTTCATGGTGAAATGTAACTCTGGTTTGATGTCTTCATAGCAGTAAAAATGTCAGTAGTGTTTCTAGTTTTGAAGCCCTGAGAGGGGTAAGTAGGGGAGGAGAGGCCTAGTGAACTGAATGTAAAGATTGCAAATGTTCCCGGGCATTGCCAGCTGGCTATAGGGTTTTTTTTTTTTTGGCTCTTTGTTGCAAGCCCTTTGAACTATGTGAAATGCAAAGGCATTTATGGCCTCATAAGCAAATTCTTTGAGTGAAGGGATAACACTGTCAAAGCCATTTGTGATTCTTACATCACCTAAGCAGCAAGTAAGGTGGATTTTTGTGGCATAAAAATACCAGACTCTGTGTTTTGCAGGAGAACTTTGGTCCTAGTTCACCTTTATTCATGGTATCCCTTGTGTGTTAGTGTCAGCAATCGAGTCAGACAAATCCCTCTGTCCCTTGACAAGCACACCAAGTGAATGCCTGCAATCTGGAAAGTCAGTTGATGCCATCTGGTCAGGTGCTAATGAGGCTGCTGGAATACTGGTGTCAAGTGTTACCTTCACCTAGACAGGCTCCATAGGAGACGGTGCTAGACTGTCCCTGTGCCTGCTGTGGGCTGGCGCAGTTGAACTCTGAACGCACGGTTCCTTGTCTCTGCGAAAGAGCAACAGGGCGTTTTGTACCGAGACCCTGAGCAGCAGTACTGTGTGGCTAGTGTCAGTCTGAAGAGACAGACAGTCACATACTGAAGGCTATTAAAAGACTGATTCTCTTCCTGTAAAAGCCCAAAATGAGAAGCAAGGGTTTTACATGTGTTAGGTGCTCTTGAGAGTGGCACCTGATATTGGAGCTTTCATTGTTTATTCTGTACAAAACCTTTCACAAATGCCTTCAAATATTTTTGTCTGAGGAAGGCTGCTCACTGTTGATTTCCCTTTGAAAATTTGTGTAGATGTGTCACCACTCCAGAGTGGCAGAACTTACTTGAAGTTTTTGGTGATAAGTGCTTGACCTATCTTGTATTAATTCGATAATTAGATGCATGATACCATCATGTCTGATTAGCCCCTTGAGGGTAAATGGGAGCATCTGTCAAGTTTTAATGTAGTGATCCTCACACCAAGCAAAGTTAAAAGGAAATGCTGTCGCTCCTGCATTGTGGACTGAAATAGTGTATTTCTAATGTCTTTGTTTTTCCTAATTGTTTTTTAAGTGCAAGGCCTGAGTTTGATTCTTTGTTATATCTAAAAGCCAGAGCAATGCCAGAAAGCTAGACCTTTTCCTCTTTGTGGGATGTGTTTTCTAGGTCTCTGGAGGTGTGTCAAAATGACAGGAAAAAAAAAAAAGAGATATCGATTAGAGAAAGTCATGAAGCCTCATAAAAAGGAGTCTTGTGGTTAGGCTGAGGGAGCTTGAGTTTTCCTGTCTTCCATACGGGCCTGACTGCAGCATTGATCAGTGTGAATGGCTGACCCTTTTATAATGAAGTGGCTTTGCTATGCCTCTTAACTGCCTGTTTCAAGAATGCTCCTGTGAAAAACCTGCCTTCTGCTGAGAGCAAGAGAAAGAAGTGACACAAGCATTTCTTTGTTACCAGTATTCTGTTCCCTACAGACAGCTACATGTAACCGGTCTTATTTGTCTTGTGATCAAGAGGGGAAAGTTTGTTGGATTTGTTACTGTCTGCAAGTTCTGGTATCCTTTCCTCTATGCTCCAGTTACTCTGACTCTTGATTTTCCTGAAACAAACCCCAAAAACTTAGACTTGGCAACAACCAATTGCTGCTAGGTGTTGCTAAATGATTAATAGCTACTGTTTTTCATTATTAGGTATTGTGCTGCCATGTCTAGCTCAACTTTGATCTGCCTCTGGAGCAGCAAAGATAGAAATAAAGCCAGATACTGAAGAGTTTATTCTGGTTTTAGAGATAGGGAGTAACAGAAAAAGCACTACTGCTGCAGTGAATGTTGCTCAGAAACTTCATGCAAAAAAATGTTAGTGCAACACCATTAATGAAGTTGAAAGCCAGATTTTATACAGCTGCAAACGAAGTTAGACCTGTGTCACTGTTTCTGCACTGACCTCCCCACCATACACCTCGTGTATTATGCAGAAGAGGTGGTAAGAATAGGTTCTGGTATCTTCTTGCCTATAGAAATGGCTCTTGCCTATAGAGAGGTACAGTGGTGCTGTCTGTTCTCTGGGACTGCGCTGAGAGAGATCCAGATGGATGTTGTCACAGGGGCAGTCTACGTACCGGGTTTCACCAGGCGTATATTCATATTTAATAAAGTGGTTTCCTGTTTACTGGGATAAACAATTAGTGTTAGATCTGTATCAGTATTGGGGAAGGTTATGGAGCAGATAATCTTGAGTGCCATCGTGTGGCATGTATGGCACAACCAGGTGATCAGGGCAATAAGCCCGGGTTTAAGAAAGACAGATCCTGCTTGACTAATGTGATCCTCCATGACAATTTGACCCACTTAGTGGATGAGGGAAAGGCTGTGGATGTGGTCTACCTGGACTTCAGTAAAACTTTTGACATGGTTTCCCACAGCATTGTCATGGAGAAACTGGCTGCTCATTGCTTGGATGAGCATATTCTTCCCTGGGTAAAAACTAGGTGGCCAGGCCCAGAGAGTGGGGGGGAATGTAGTTAAATCCAGTTGGTGGCTGGTCACCTGTGGTGTTCCCCAGGGCTTGATGTTGCGGCCTGTTCTGTTTAATATCTTTATCAACGATCGGAATGAGTGGATCAGCTGCACCCTCAGTGACTTTGCAGATGACACAAAGTTGGGTGGGAGTGTTAATCTGCTTGAGGGCAGGAAGGCTTTTCAGAGAGAGCTGGACAGGCTGGATTGATGGGCCAAGGATGGCTGAATGAGGTTCAGCAAGGTCAAGTGCCTAGGACCTGCAACAACACTACTGGATTGGAGCTATTGGGCTGAAAAGCTGTCCAGAGGAAAAGAATCTGGGGCTGTTGACAGCAGATGAACTTGAGTCAGCAGTGTGCCCAGGTAGCCAAGAAGGCCAATGGCATCCTGGTTTGCTTAAAAAATAATATGGCCATCAAGACTAGGGATGTGACTGTCCTCAGGTACTCAGTGCTGGTGAGGCCCCACCTTGAATGCTATGTTCAGTTTTGGGCCCCTCACTACAAGAAGGACTTTGAGGTGCTGGAGCGTGTCCAGAGATAGGCAACGAAGTCGGTAAAGGGTCTGGAGAATGAATCTTATGAAGAGTGGCTGAGAGAAGTGGGGATGTTTAGTTTGGAAAAGAGAAAGCTGAAGGGAGACATGATCATTTTCTACAACTACCTGACAGGAGGCTGTAGTGAGCCAGATGTCAGTCTCTTCTCCCAGATAACAAGTGATAGGACAAGAAGAAGTGGCCTCGTATTGCAGTAGAGGAGGTTCAGCTTGGAGATTAGGAAAAATTCTTCACCAGAAAGGTTATTAAACATTGGAACAGGTTGGAACAGGCTACATAGGGAAGTGGTTGAGTCACCATCACTGGACGTGTTAAAAAAATGTGTAGATGAGGTGCTTACTCAATCTTGAAGGTCTTTTCGAACCTAAAGGATATTACCATGGAAAATCCATGCATGTCCTTGCCTCTTTTGGGAATTTGCCTTGGGAGGCTTACTAAGGGCTGGTTAGCAAGTGAGTCCTTACTTTCAACAACTGGAACAGCATTTGTGCCAGCCTGCACTAAACTGAGCTCCAGCAATTGAGCTCAGATACTGATTTATTTTCTTCCCCTGGGAAAATCTGATTGGGTATATTGTTGATACCATTAGATATTTTGCCAAGTCAGGGGGAGCATTAGGGGCTTATCATCTCGTAACAACAAATTTTTAAATAGCCACTGTATTTTTAAATAGGTCTTATGTTTAATCCTTCCAGACACAAAATAATGCCAACTGTCTACAGAAAGTGGAGGAAAATTTGCCTAAAGGCTCTTGAAGTGTATAAACATAATCTTATCTCTTTTCTTACGGAAAACTTGTCCTTTTACAATGAATTTGCTGTTGTCTCAGTGATTTTTTTTTTATTGATTTCAATCCTAGGCATCTACCTACAGTTGTGCCAATGTAGTGTTTAACCTGAGCTTAAAGGCTGGGTGAATGTTAGGTTGTGGGTCAAACCAGGGTAGCTGATCTGGCTGATGTGTCTTGCTGTATTCCCTGGCCTCTGAAGGTTGTCCTTCTCCATCCAGCAAGGGTGTTTGAAAGAATTGTGGATCAGCTGTTGAAGTGCTACAGCTTCTGAGGCATATTAACATTTAGAAAAAAAAAATAGCTTAATAGCCAACAGCTGTTGCAACCTGGTGATAGCTTAAGCTACTCCTGCGCAGTCAATGCATCAGTACCCCAATTTGCAGCTAGTAGCCCAATTTAGATAATGAACCAGTGTGGCTGCAGAGCTTCCATTTGGCTTTCTGGGGGGGGGGGGGGTGTGAAGGATGTTTATGCCTTTCTGTAAGGGGTCTGCACTCTTTTCTTTCTCTTGGGTGAAAGAAAATCATGTACTTGCTTGTTTTCACCTTTCCTAGAGAAAACACTTCCATTGTTTTTTTTGTTGTTGTTTTGCTCTTTCCTTTTGAACTCTGATCACTTACATTTATTTTTCACTTCTATTTCCCCAAGGTTTAATCCTTACCTTTTCCACTAACTTTCTATGAAATGGCTCAATTTTTCCCCGCAATTCTGTTTCTGGCCTCAAAGTTATTTTCTTGTGTTTACAGGGAGAGTAGATATGTATGTAAATCAATGTTGCCTTTGCCACTGTAATATGATCTTCAAAGGCTTGAACTGCAGTCACTTTGCTGCATTCTTTACATCAAACATTTCTCTTGGTAAGTTTCTGCCAACAGAGCGCTGCAAGGGCCCAATCCTGCAAATTGCCTTCAGCTCTCACTGAACTAATGGGGCTTCTGTGCACAAAACTGAGTTTTCATATTAGAGTTGTGTGGTGCTAACAATTATGGTCATATTTCACCATTTTGTCCTTTCTTTTGTCCAATTCTTAACTCTTGATGAGTATTGGGTGTATGTTAAAATACAAGAGGAGGGTAGATAGGTTCCAGTCCAACGTGGAGACATTGGTTTAGGAGAAGTTTACCCTTATTGTAGCCCACACTAAGTTCGGAGTACGAGGCACTGCTACCTCTGCAGTGCTGCAATATCTGCACTACCTGTTTTTTGTTATCTTTGCCAGCAAAGTTGCTCAGCATTTGCAGTGCTGTGGGCTGGCAAAGCAGGAGCTGTGGTAGGGGAGAAGGTTATGCACCCCAGGGCTGGGGAGAGATTTGGTAGATCAGAGGATACAACATGTGACCAAAGCAAGAAAACAGTGTATTTGTACCATGTGTCAACTTGTACTGCAACCCTCACCACATCATGAAATCTCCTCAGTGGGGTGGGCTTAAACCTCCAGTGAGAGCGGGTTAGAAGAGTGAAGAAGTGAATATGCAAAGGTGATCCTATTACAGTTTTCTCTAGTCTCTCAGACGAAAACCTCTTTGGTGTTCTGATACTTTATTGGTCCTCGGGACTGTGGAAGACAGAAAGGAACTTCCCACTACTGCTCTAGCTCCCATCCTGGTCTCCCAGTGAGAGGTCACATACTGGGAGTTACCCAGACCCCATCCCGCTGGGTGCTCACTTACAGTATGACCCCTCAAAACCCAGCTGGAGAAACTGAGAGGGGGGAACAGTGGCATGAGCTGGGGGTTGGGAGTGGGGGGGCAGATGGTTTGCAGACCTTTTCTTAAAGAAGCTTATCGGAGCTACAGCCTTACAAATACAGCAGCTATTCAATTAGAGGGTATTAAATGATATAGTCAAAAGCAGTACTTTGTATTTGCCCTGGAAGTTGAGAATGAAGCCAGTAGTATCTGTGGAGTATAAACTGCTGTAACAGACAGAGTTCTCAAAATTCTACTTCCCAGTCAGCTAGCCCCAGTTTTTCCTGCCCAAACATAAGTGGAGTACTGTGGTTTACCTAAGAATCGAACTAGTCTAGCTTTTAAGTTGAAAACTTAAAAAGAATTGCACATCTATTTGGAAGTTGCAGTGAAGAATTTCTGTCTCCTGTTTTCCCTCCTCCCGTTGATGCAGAAAGTGATATCAAAAGTTGTCTTAAAAAAAACCAAACAACCCCAAACCAAACCCCACAATTTCATAAAGAAGCCTGGCATGTCATTGATTTAGCATGTACATTATTGTGGAGTGTTGAGACTCAGCTCTGAAACAGTTGTATGTTTTAATCAAGTCAAGAATGCTATAGCCGATCGCAGGAATAGAGAGAACTTCAGTAAGGGGAGAGAGTGTTAATTACCCACCTAAGGTGCTCACATTTAGTGCTATGTTTCACGTATTTTCATATCTGCAGAAGCAAAGCAAGAAAAGTGCTGTGCTGGGACAGTGTGCATGCATGACTTAGAGCTGCATAGATGTAAATGGTTAAAAAGGGGTTCTCTGCTAGAGAGGAGGAGGGGAGAGTAAGAGTGCATTCCCAAAAAAGTACATTCCCAAAATAAAAAGCTTACATCATAGACCTCTTCAGCTTTCCCACACTTCTTTCCTAATTATTGTCCTGCAGGACAGCTGATCTATTTCAAACAGGAAACTGTTTACAGATAACACTTAAAACTGTTTTGTCTGATTTGTTGAACTGTCGAAAAGTAAAAGACAACCTCTTTTCAAATTAAAAACTGTCAGACTTCTGTAAACAGCAGCAATGAGGTTCATCTGTGCAGTGTTCCTGCAGGCACAGAGCATTCTGCAGTTCCCATTTTCTCAGCAACCGTAAGGTAAGAGACTTTTGTACTTTCCCTCTTTAGAAGCACACAAAGGGAAAAGCCTGGATGTTTGTTGGGGGGCTGCCTTGAAAGTGGCAGAATATGATTGCCAATCCTCGAATAGTAGGGGAATGTAAGGGAAATAAGAACTCACTCGATTCTGTCAGATAACATTGGACCTTTCTGTTGAGAAGCACCCATGTGGGTTAGATCACTGAATTCCTGCTCAGTGAGGGGGTTATGTTTAAAGTGTTCAAATGCCATTGGAAGAGCTGGCTTCCCTTTGAGCAGGGAAGGACAAAACAATATGTGAGTTTTAACTTTTGTCACGATTGAAACTTGCTGCAGTTCACTAATGGGTTATAATTCCCCGTAACAGATAATCAGTATCAGTTAAATCTTGGAAATGCTACATGCTTTTTTTCTTCATCCTTCTACTTTTAAACCTAAGTGGCTGTATGTCGTCCACTTAAAGTGAGCTTTTAATACAGCTGCAAGCACAGAATGAAAACTGACATTGCAAAAGTGAAGCAGATGACAGAATATCCAGTAAGGGCAAACCCACTGAAAACAAAATCAAGTTGCAAGCAATAATGTACAGGAATGTTGAATGAAATTTAAGAGTGTTAAGAGTGTAAAGATATTAAGTCTTGATGTGAGCTAGAAGTTGAGAATGAGCCATACTTCAGTAACCAGAAAGTCCCATGTGTGCTTTTCAGTCTTGAGTTATGAAAAAAATAGAATTCCTAAAGGGACTTGGGAGTTTCCCTTCTGACCTCTGTGCATACATATATAAATACGAGCTCAGTACAGGCAGTGAAATTTAGGAGGGGGGAATTGTTTTCTAGCAAAATCAAATCACTGTGGAGAACTGAAACACCCAACTTCACTTGCCATACAGTGAAGCAGAAAGAGCCTCTTGACTGCAAATGCTACAACTTTGATCCTGGGGTGTTGAAAGATTTTTAAAATGTAGCAAATGTAAAAAAATCTTGCCCTACGTTTCCCTCTCTGAAGTAGAGGTATTTTGTATTTCATATCTATATGATTGTTTACATGATCATGAACATTTAAGGTATTGTAATGGTCAGAGAATATAAAAGCAAAGCTGACTTAAAAGTTTAACTTTTAGCAATGTTGTTAGTATCCTTTAATCTGTGACAGCTTTTATGTTACTGATGCAGCATAAATAAGGTATACAGATGTTGTAGACAAAAAATAATACTTCCAAATGGAGTATTCCTTTGAAAAATATTTGGACAGACTCAGAAAATTCTTAGCTGTGTCTATTAAAGTGACATTATTGTTTTAATTAATACATGAAAGAATATATAACTTCACGGTCAAAACATGGCGTAGTCCTCGAGTCTTCAGAGAATTCCACTATAAAAGCAGCAGAAATGTACTGTGTAGCTTATAAACTGTGCATCATGTTGAGGGCTATTTTTTTCTGATTACTTTTGAACTGTTTCTAAAGTTCTTATTTAGTCATCTTAGACCTGTCAAAAAACTCTTGAACCAGAACCCTTTTGAAGTAGGAAGGCTTTTGCAAATGAGCTTTTTAAAGAAAAGTGTCAGTTTTCTGGGGTAGTTTAGTTCTTTTGTCAAAATATTTTGGCTGAAAAGCTGAAGAGTTTAGCCAAAAATACTTTCATAGTGTCTCCTGGGAAGTGTAGTTAGTGCTTTGCATCGCATTTCTCTACTGGCTGGACTTCACAGCTGAACAATGTTTCCCATAAGGCTGTGTGGTCAGGGTCTTGCTATTTTCATTTCCCTTTATGAGATGAGCATTAGGATATATTTTTGGGAAAGATGGTCTAGTGAAAAGCATAGACTGGACTCATAAGGCATCAACTGTAGGCAAAGCCCCTCAGCTTACTGGTGATAACTAGCTGATGGCTACTCAAAGCTCAAATGCTTCTTCCTGGTTTGCACATAAGCCACAGATCATTCTGTTTGTGGGCTGTGAGAGTAGGACCCTTCAAGAGGGGTTTAAGCCTTCTACTGACAAAGTCTTTTGATGTTTTTAGCCATGCAAACACTTGTATGAGGAAGCAAACATTAAAAATGTTTCTAAGGCTTTGTTACTGCTTCTGCCAACTTTTGTGCTAAAAGTGCTCTGTTTTACATACCTGGAACAGAAAACTGCAGGGAGTATGGCTGGATTTTAAGGGCTAGGTAAACTCTTCAGTTAAGAGGAAAACAACCAGCTAGGAGCCTCAAGCTTTAGAAACGGATACTTTTAAATATCCAACAAGATTTTATCTTACCTATCTAACTGCCTTTTCAGAAAAGTCTAGTCCTGGGTGTTTTGTATGTAGTTGTGTAAGATGTCTGTAAGCAAGAAAATGGAAGCTGGTTTGCTTGCGTTCATCACTGGACTAGTCCCTTACTTGTTTATTAGGATCCAAGGATCTTTAACTTATGTGACTCTTTGGATGCTACATCCTCAAAGGTGTATCATAACATTGGTTTAGGAGGTCTGTAGTGTCTCCTGGAAGCCAGAACAGAACAATAGGATGGTGAGGAGCTTTAGGGTTTACTTTGGCTTCCTTCTGCATTGAATTGTAGAATTGTTTGGATTGGAAGAGACCTTTAAAGATCATTTAGTCCAACAATAAAGCATATGAATGAAACATGGACATGAGTAAACACTTTCACAGTGCTGTAAGTTAGATACCTGGCTCCAGACCAAGAATCTGCAATGTTTATATGCCATATGGAGCAAATGGAGGAGAGCTAAGTGCTTAAGAAAGTGACTCCTCACAGCCAGCAAAGGTTGTGATGGCACAGCAGCCACCTGGAAAATACTTGTGAGGGAGATGCTCTGGGATTCCCTCTGCTGAATATTGTGTGGATAAATTCACCACCTTTAGTGCCAAGTGCCTGCAGGAATTTGAGTTTCAGAAACTGAAATTTTGCTTGGAATTTATGTGCCCAGTTGTCCTCCAGGCATGAAGACTTTGTAGAAGACTGTTTTTTGCAGAGTCAGTTTTCAGTTCTTTTTGAAAAATGGACTGCTGCTACACAGGTGTCCTGTAATAATGTGCTGACTGGGAGCACTTACCTGGGGAACAGGTGATCTGCATGCAGCTCATTGTGGTGCTTCAAACTCACACTGCCCATCTGCTGGGGAGGTACCCTTCTCCCTAAGCAGCATGGTAATGTGGAAGTGAGACTGCTAAACATCCCAAGATCGCGTTCACAGCACATAAGACAGTTTCTGACGTTACTACTGCTTTGATTTTTAGAAAAGAAAAAAGACAAAACATAAACAGTTCAGGGAAATATATTCCTTTGGCATGAGCATTCCTGTAAGGAGCTAGTCTGCAAGAGAGAGGCACCATGTTTTGGAAGGGAATGGCTGTGTTTGCTATTAGACCTTCATGCTTACAGTGTGCTTAAAGGAGACTGATGGAGTTTGAACACATTTCATAGTTGGGCATAAAGGTGCTAGGTGGGAGAATAGTGTCTTGTTACTCTCTTCAGGTCAGATGTTGACCATCTCTGGTCTGTGCAGTAAGAAAAGCTTAGGCGCCCAGGTAAGTTTTCCAGTGATGCCACAGGTACCTCCTGCCTCTTAAGATGTCTGAATTGTTAGGAGATGTTTTGCATGCTGTGTTTGGACTTGAGAAGTCCAATCCATATACAGATTCAGTAGGAGTATTGCCAATGTTGACTGAAACAGCTCTCATCTGAAGGTTTAGGGGTGAAGAATGGGGGCAAAGCATGGAAAGTAGAAAGATTCATAGAACCATTTAGGTTGGAAAAGGCCTTTAAGGCCATTGAGTCCAACCATTAACCCAGTACTGCCACATCCACCACTAAACCATGTTCCTAAACACCACATATTTTAAATACAAACTGCTTCAACTCTGGCTTGTTTTTGACCTTGAAAAATGCAGGTGTGTCCATAGCTGTGTTCGGGTTCTTGTTGCCCATCTTTGGCTGGTCTTACGCATGGTGCCCTCTGTAATTAATTTTTTTTTTGTACTGTTAGTATGATCTGCTAACTGTGAAATAAACATAAATAATAACAACAAGAAATCCTACAGATAGCACTCTCAAGATAGGCAGTTTGAGTAATTTTCAGGCTTAGTAGTGGATCCCTTCAAATCCTCCTGTGATGATGCTGATGACTTTAGCAGATGTTGAACCTTACTAAAAATAGACATGTATTTATTCATCTTTAGTGGACTTCTTAGCAGCAGTCTATGGGTCTCCAAGAGACCGTGGATCAGGTGTTGATTTGATCTCTGTCTGAATGCTGGGGCAGTTTGCTCATTTCTGTGCTCTGATGAATATTACATTAAGTAATGCTTGGCTGGCTAAAGAACATAGAGACTGAAGCGTTCATAAATCGTTCACTACAGAAGGCACCAACATAATTCATATCCATTTAAAAAACCTTCAGAAGCATTTCTTTAAGTGAATCTTATACACCAAAGACTGTTGATTGTACCAAGGTTAAGGGGAGATGAGAAAGCATGGAAGCTTTTGTAAGGACATTATTTAATATAAGTAGAATTTTATGGATTATCATTGGAAAAGAATCTATAAGAGGTCTTCTAATTTGGGGGAATTAAAACAGAACTTTTTTAAAAAAGTGAAGGAACTTGCAATGTTAGATGGCATGGTCATTATGGCCAAACAAAATAAAATCATTACACAAGAATGTAATGAAGGCTTAACACAGGAAACAGCTAAAAATGTCTTATTACATATGAAAAGAAAAATATAAGAATGTCTCTGAATGAGTGCTGTCATTAGAGCGGTGTTAATGAGAAAACAAGTCTCTGCTGGCTGACTGGTCTGTGGAGTTACATACAAGAAATATTAGGGAAAGAGGTACTGAGAATGTGTGGCAGAGCAAGAGAAGCACAGCTTGTGCTTGCTGCAGAGGCTACAGGGTGGTGGTGGATCTGTTAGTATGGAAAAGACATGGTTAGAAAAGACTTTTAAGACCATAGAGTCCAACCACTAACCTAACACTGCCAAGTCCATCGCTAACCATGTTCCCCAGCACCTCATCTATGCATCTTTTAAATATCTCCAGGAATGGTGATTCCACCACCACCCTGGGCAGCCTGCTTTTAATAACTCTTGGTGGAAAAGTTCTTCCTAATGTCCAAGCTAAACCTTTCCTAGTGCAACTTGTGCCCATTTCCTTGTGTCCTGTCACTTGTTGCTTGGGAGAAGAGACTGACACCTGCCTTACTGCAACCTCTTTTCAGGTAGTTGTAGAGAATGATAACATCTCTCCTCAGCTTCCTCTTCTCCATGCTGAACACTCCCAGCTTCCTCAGCTACTCCTCATCAGACTTTTTTCTCCAGACCCTTCACCAGCTTCGTTGCCTATCTCTGGACACGCTCCAGCACCTCAAAGTCCTTCTTGTAGTGATATTTGAGGTGCAGCCTCACCAGCACCAAGTACAGCATCCACAGATGACTTTGCAATGCTTTTTCTCTAGTTGTGCAGTGGACTTGCAGTTTAAAGCCAATGCAGAGATGAGGTGAAATGATGTAAGAAGAGCTGTGTTATGAGATGCAGCTGAAAAAAAATTCATTGGAGGTTTCTTTCTTTACTGCTTGATACCTTCTTATCAGAATTGCCTTTCTTATAATTGTGGAGTGCCAAAACCTCTAGTCAATTTCTCCTTTCCTTTTTATGAATGTTGTGAATGTATAACATAAACTTATAATTAAATAGTTCAAAAGCAGTTTAAGATCCTTAGATAGTGTATGTAGCTATTTGTTTATGTGTGCTCCATTTAAATAGTTCTGAACAATATCCTAAATCTTCAAGGGAGAATTTAGATTTTTTTGGTACCATCTTTCTTTTGAATTTTCAAGGCATAAAAGAGGAAGGCATATCTTTTCACAGAGCATTCACAGATAATCTTTGCTAGTTTTGTTGAGGACATAGTAAAGAGGAACCTGATTTGTCTAAAGAAATCCTTGTGACTTGTTAGGTAGAATGTGAGAATTACCAGTTTCCAAGTATCACCATGCCTCCAGAATTATTCAGGTTAGACTATTTAAGTTTAAGCTATGTGTCACGTGTGTAGGCAACTGTATTATCTTCACAGGTTTTGTGGAGATAAGTAAACAGGTTATTTATCAGAAGTAGTTTAAATGACCATTGTTTTTTATGCAGACTGTGACCACTGCTACATTTGCTTCCACAGTGCTATAGGTATAATGGGAACTTAGTTTACTGTTGAAAAAGTGTACTAAGATGCTGGAGCAGCTTTACGCTCAAGTGAAAACCCTCCATGTGAAAAGAGACCTGTTGGGCATCCTGTGTCTTCCAGATCCCGAGTTTAGTTTCTGGATGGCATATGTCAAGCTTGTGTAAACAAGGCCAACTTGATATGCCCAGGGATGATGTTCTATCAGCTGCAACAATATGTGTGTGTCCTTTGATGCAGAACAGATCAGTTGATGCTTGATGCCTGGACCTGTCAGGTACTTTCTTAATGGTTCTGGTCATAAGAGTTTTTACTCTGTCTTTTAAGTAGCTCTGTATTTGAGCATACATTTGCCCATTTAGACTTAGTTTGCACATGACTGCATTCACATTGTTCCTTAATTTAAGGGAAGATGATGTTAAGTGTTGCAACTACAGTGCTGAATAAGTGGAATTTTCTGAAATGTTTAGAGCTGATTCATTGGTACCTTTTTGGCAACCCTGAGTAACTGTGGCAAGTCTCATTTTGTTGGTGTTTGTTCTTCCTTTGTTTCAGTCAACTATCAGATGCAGGGATTTCAGCCAGGGCAAGGTCAGCATAGTCTTTAACACCTCTGAAGCCTTTTCTTTTACTGGTAGCTGCAAAATTGAAGCAGAAGCATTGGTTTTTATTCCTCTGAGTCCCCCTATAAATGCTGCACAGATGCACACTGAGGTTCAAGTGGTCACTGCATAGCTGATGCACAGCATCTTAATTTGTGTGCACTGGCCCCCAGTCATGTTCTAGCTGCGTGAAAGATGCATCTAATGCTATTGTTAGAGAATTTGCAGAGTACCAAAGCAAGTAGAGATACCAGTAAGTTATCACTTACTTAACATAGCTTGTTATATTCTTCCCTAGAAATGTACATTATTATCATAAAGAAATCTGTCAGGGCAGTTTGTGAGATGGAAGGATGTTCATGAAAAAGGGAGTTGTCAACCCCAAGAATCTTCTGGTAGCAGAAGCATTGTGGTATATGTGCAATGGAAGTAACACCTTCAGTTTTAAGAATTCAGATAAACACTCTGGTTTGCAAATTGTTTTCTACACATTCTATCTATGTTTTTTTTTTCTTTTTCTGAATAAATATTTCTTTTCAAAAGGAGAGATTGTAAAAAAGCATCTCAAACTTGTGTACAATCACTTGTGCTCTTTCTCAGATTTAAAAAATATTTGTAGACCAGTATGTTGTACATGACACAGGATTTCAAATGCATGTCTTGTGGTATGTAGAAGAGCTGCTCTGGGAAAAGTTTTGCCACTGAAAGGTATTCTTTCAGCTGGCTTCCATTTGACATACCTTATATGTAGGATCATAACTACTGCCAATGATATAGACTGATAAGTGAAAGTCTGCTTTAGCATACTAATGTAAGAATAGTTTGACTTCTGAGAACTTTGTTAATGTCCAGTCATCTGTAGGAATCGAGTGCTTTTACTAAGTCACATCAGACTCATAGAAACCTGTTTTATTTTTCCACCATGTTTTGCTTCTACAACCCTTTCTATGTATCAATCATTTATTTTTTCTTAATGTGGGGTGCCACTTTGATATGTATCCCTATCACAGAATCTTAAGGGTTGGAAGGGACCTCATCTAATCCAACCTTTTGTCTTCTTTCCCTAATATGTGCTTGGCAAGACGTTTCAGTGCTCTAAGAGTCAAAGGACACTGAATAATACTATTGCTATCAAGTTCAGCCTTCACTTGTCCAGTGAAAATATGTATCTATATTTCCTATGAGGCTTGCTTTTTTGCTTTGATGCTCTTAATTTTTTTTCTTACATTGAGACTTGGACATTTTACTGCATCAGTAAAATGTTGTTGGTCTTTGTGTCACCAATATAACTTATTTCTCTCCTTTTCCCATACTCCTGAGAGCTGATATGAAAGTTTCAGTATAGGATCACATAGAGAGTGTTATTTGGTCTCTGCAGATCTCCAGTCTGGGAATATAAATAACATTTTTTTGAAACTGAGTTGACCCCAACTCTCTTCCAATGCAAGATTTTGATCATGCATGCTTATGAGCTGTGGTGTTGTATTGAGGATATTATTCTGAGAATTATGTCCTTGTCATTTGAGGATAACACTCTTGGATCATTTCCATGACTCTTGGTGGCTTGCATGCTATTGCAAAATGCCTCGTGTTCTATCTTCTACCCTCTGTATCTTTTGCTGGATTTTCCATTGCAGCCTGATATTTTGCCATATCTTTCCTCCTTTTAAAATGTTCCCACTCTAATTATATGCTGGGATTTTTGTTTGGTTTTTTTTTTTTTTTTTTTCTGGTGAATTTAATCCCTTTAATTCACTTATGCATCTTTGTTTTCTGTATGCTGCTGGCGTGTGAAAGCACCGTTTTGTAACTCACTGATGGCCATCTTAGCTGCTGCCAAGGGCATTTCTTTCCCTGGCTGGCAACATTTTTCACAGGAATTATGGCCATTTTACTCTCACCAGGAACCAAGGAACTAAATCAACTGAAAAATAACATCACAAAAAGAAGAATAGCTTTCTGCTGGCGTAGCAGCCTGTGCTAGCTTGTGATAGGATCAGCTGGCAGCTGGTGACAACACAAAGAAGGGGAGGGTAATGTGCGACTGCAGACGGGGAGCCAGGCTGCTGTTAGCCCTCCATAGGTGGGCTTAGCTGATTACCAATGGTGGGACTCCCCTTGCCTAACTTTACGCACCTACAAGGCCGGGCTAGTCATACTGAGCAATGAATAGATACCTCCAGAGTAAATTATCTGTCTTGTTTTAGGAATAAATGAATCCTCAATCCAAGACCTTTGACTCAATTAGATAGGGAGCTCAGGGTCATTTTCTCAGACTGAGTGCCTAAGCCAGAACATTTAAATCCGGCCCAAGGGTCTCTTCATAACTTCTGCTAGCTCAAAATCTGGATCTAAGCGAAGTTGTCCTGATAAGCAGGCATCACCTTATGCCAGCTGTGCTCTGTGTTGTGGTTCACTTTTTGGGGTATCATACTTACAGTACTGGGAAGGACTAGGCAGCAGTCTACATCCCATGTATCTTCTCTTGTCTTTACTCTCCTTCTAGCCTCATAAACTGCTTTGCTTAGATTTTGTCTTCTGTCTGGGCATTGCTGAGCTGTTCATGTGTTTGTACACAAGTCAATTGTGAGACACAAAACCAGAAAGCAGAGAATGGAGAACACTTGTTTTGCCCCTTTTTTAATCTAGTATCCTACCACTAGACTTGAGCTGGTTTCTTCACCAAGCTTCTTCCCAGCTTGCCTTCCATCCTTTAATGTGGCCTGACTGAGTGCAGTCTAATATCATCTACTCCATCCATCCAATGGGAGCAACTATTGTCATGAACAACTGAAGCTGTGGGTTCAGATCCTTATAAGTTAAGGATGTTCCATAGGTGGTACTTGTCACCTTTTGGATCAATACTTGAGTGACACTCTGTTGTGCAAAAGGCACATACCACAAGTCTGGTGTGGCTGGATGGGGCCTTGACAGACCTTTTGTGCCTCTTCTCTGTGCCTCCAAGAATGTAGCTGCGTGACTGGTATGCCAGGTTAAGTTTCCATTTTGAGTCTGTCCAGTGCCCTCAAGAAGACAACTCTCAGGCCCACCTGGAAAACTTCTAAGTACCTGGAGACTCAGAACATGTTAGAAAACATACATTGGTTGAACAGACATTAAGCACTTAAATATTGCACACATATCTAAACTTCTGCAGCCAGTCCTAAGTCTTTGTGGATGTAGAGGGCCAAAAAGTGATGCCTTAAAGCTTTCAGAAATAAGATGACAAATGCATATGTACATATATGTAAACAATATGTATTTGTTCATGTAAAGAAATATACCTTGCAGCATTCTCTACATCGTTCACTAATTCTTGGTCACTCCTTGGGTGTTTTAGTTCCTGCAGAAAGCTTTGTGTGGATAGCATTAGATGCTCGTGAGGATGCTTTATTTGAGTGGGGCTGAACTGAGACAATTTAGACAGAGGCTTTAGAAAAGCTGACACTTATATTTGAACCCTCCTTTTTTTAATTTGGGGATGATTAAGACTAATGAAAATTTGATCTTATATATAGAAAGGATGGCACACAAAAGCACGAACTATTCCTGTAAAGTATAGCTGCAAATGAGGCTATGGCAGAGATCTTGTAATCTAATAGAGGCTTTGATTAAAACATTATGAGAGAAATTTTGTTTAGCATTTCTAGTTATCTCTGACCAAAATTTTACACAAAGATAGAATTCTACTTGAGAGCTATTCTCTACTATCTAAAAAGCTATACAGAGCTATCATGAGAGATTGGCACTCGGGTTCCATCTCCCTCTAGTTACAGGTTTTTAAAACATACTTGCCCCCATCTGGCACTATTTTCATCTCACCCTTGTTGAATCCTTGAATTTATATTTTCAACACAGACAGCAGTAAGTTAATTCTGACAAACTCTTTGACTTCAGCAGAAATATGTCAGGAAGGAATTTGTCTCAATTTTTAAAAACATTCTTCTTGATGAGAAGTGAGGCTACTGTTCCTATGTATGACAAGGGCACCTACATTGTACAGTCAGAAGTAATCATCTCTTACACCTCACAAACATCAGCTGAGGAAATAGCTCTGTTGAGCCAGAATTAAGTGTACTTTGGGGAATAACCAATGTCTTCCTATCTACCTAGTTAGGTTTTTAGGTAATGTTATCTTCCCATCAGCTTAGACTCACTCTTTTGTCCTCTGCAGCAAACCTCACTGTTCTTCAGCATCATCAAGACCTGAAATGTGTTATGTCTCTATGCTACTCCATGCTCCATAGATTTCACAGAGACTTCATAGCAGTGGTGCTTATGATGCCCATTTTTGTAATTCTATGGTATTAACACTTAGGGATTTAAAAAAAAAATCTTTCACGCCCATTGCTTTAGCCTTTAAATCAACATGTAGAATTTAAGTTCAGAGCACTGCAATGTTACGAAAATGATCACCCATTGTTTAAGCAGCTTTATCATTGATTCGTATTTTTATATTCCAGCTGAATGCTGTGCTCTTTATCACCCAAGGCAGTGTGTGAGGGAGCTGGGAGAGCAAATGAGAAAATGCTTAGATAAAGTAAAGGCACAGCTACACAAAACATCTGTAGGTTGGGATGATCAGCAAGGCTGTAATGGAGAAAGAAGAGGTCAGTGACAGAGGTTTCATCTCCAGTGTGAAAGACATCTCCAGCAATGTTCCGCTATCCTCAGCCCAGGGTGTGAAAAGCAGCCTGTGTGTACAGCACTGGAGTCTTGTCCTTTCTGCCTCTGCTGGCTTCCCCCATAAAGGTGTCCCTGATCTGCACTGGCTCTTGCTGTTACCCTTGTAGCCCTGGCACTTAATTACTTGGGTATTTTTGACTTTCATCTGTTCAAAGTGTTTGAAATAGTGTGAGGTCTGTGTCACAGCCTGAGAGCTTGGCTTTTCCCTGGCATAATTTTATGGGTATGTGTGGCATCCATTAGGGTGAGGCTTATGGCCTGCCAAGGCATTTGAGGATACACTGGCTTGAGAT
Source organism: Urocolius indicus (assembly GCA_013401255.1). Classification (NCBI taxonomy): domain Eukaryota; kingdom Metazoa; phylum Chordata; class Aves; order Coliiformes; family Coliidae; genus Urocolius; species Urocolius indicus. The sequence goes on along the minus strand of WBNH01012057.1, from coordinate 12,923 downwards.
GTACTGCGAGATGTTGGGAAGTGGCTGATGAGGACTTGAAAAGTCAGAGAAGTAACAACTGTTGTAAGCTGTTGATGTGTCAGTAGTGCTGACTCAAACCTGCCTGGGAAAATCACCCACTAAATGTGGCTCTGCAGAGCTGTGTGCCTGTCTGTAGCAGGAACACACTCAATTCAGAATGTAGATAATTGAGCTCAGATCTCTGGGAAAGAAGTATTGTTTTAAAAAGAATAATAAAAAAATTCATAACAAGAGTGAAAACAACTCAGTAACAGTGAAATAAGAACAGCTCAAAGAAGGGTCCCACAGGATTAAATAGAGGATTACAGCCACTTTGTAGCTGTTGGCTGGCTCATCATTAGTGCCAGCAAGCATTATTTTTCTTCTGCATTTCTCAGCCACTTGGATTCAACTAGGCAGATCATCTGTTACTCCTTCCAAGTCCAGAGTATCGACGTGCAGCAAGCCACCAGTCCTTGTGGAGTAGCTGCTGGCAGATACAGTGTCTTCATGCACAAGGCATTTGCTGGCTGAAGTGGTCTCCAGGCTTTCCATTCACAGCTTCCCAGTGGGAAGCGGGGAAGTTCAAGGAGTACTGGGTGCCAGCTGGCCTGGCTGGTCCTGCAGTGGTTTTGAGTAAGCCTCTGATGATCCCTCAAGGACTTGTCACTTGAAGCCTGGCTTAATAAGCCATCTTGGCAACTGAGATGGATTCCTTAAAGCTGACAGGCCTCAAAAGTTATTCTGAAATTACTGTACTACTTCCACTGATGTGTTTCCATTTCAAATAGGAATAGAAGTGTTTTGCTAATAAACTTTTTTAAAAGGACCTGTTCTAGGTTGACCTGCTTCTGCAGGGGGGTTGGACTAGGTAAGCTCTGAAGGTCCCTTCCAACTCCTACCATTCTATGATTCTATGAAAGGGTATGTAAATGCTGCCTTTCCCTTGTCTTTTTTTTCCCCCCTAAAGTTTTCAGCTTGTGCTGTTTTAGTGGCCACCATTATAAGTGCTGCAAATTTGACTCCTGAGCCCTGTGTAGACAGTAAGAAAATACTCATACTTTACAAGTGTTGAACATCACTAGGTTTCTCTGTGGCATTGGTTTTACCAATGCTGAAGATACTCAAAATACCAGGGCTAAGATAGCGTTGGAAAAAAAACAGGCTGGCACCTTTTTCTGAGGACCAATTTCAGTGGGATTTAGTTTTCTAAACCTGGGTCTGAAAGTACTTGAAGGTAGGTCAGAAAGGCAAGGAATTTTCAAGGATTTAAAAATGAAAGGTACTGCTGTAGCTCATACCTGGAGATCAAGCTCTTCTTTCAGTCATATAAGGCAATTTGAGCTGTAGAAGAGAAGGTTTCTTTTTAAAGCAAGAAAAGGTGAAGAAAGTGATACTCAAAAGTGCTTTTGGTTTGATTTCTACTACTAATGTATCCCTTTACTGCAGCTACAGACTCTACAAAGTATTTAATCTGCAACCTCTTCAGAGATTTCCTCTGTTAATGGCTCTTTTCAGACCAAGGTAATTTCCCAAGTATTCATACAGATCTGGCTTGTTGTGACCTGACTGACACTAAGAAGCTCCATTTTCTAAAAAGAATCCATTTTCTCTGTGAGTCGAGCTGTCACTGGATAGGGTGAAGTGTATCCCCTGTGTCTCTGAGGCTTATAAGCACTGCTGCAACTGCAGACAGCAGGGAATGTGATGAAACTTCATTGGAGACTTTGTTTTTCCCCAAAAATCTTTCATATCTGGCTGCTGAGCAGAGCCACCCAGCAGCCCTGACAGTTCTCTGCTGCTTGATGTGTGGCTTATCTCTGAGCGGTGTAGGAGTTTGCAAAGGCAGATTAATATTTAATGTACCTGGGGGCTTTGATCTTCCAGTTGTAGTCTGGATACATCTAAAGCCTCATAAAATGCAACCAAAGGTAGTGATGCTGCCTCTTTATTCACTAATGCAGAGACTGGAGCACCCTTCTAATTTCAGCTCCTTCTGTCTCAGGCCATTTCATTCCCCTCTCCATCTGTCAAGAATCCTTACCACCAGCCTGATGAGTGCTCATGCTGAAACTGCCTCATTTCCAGGCTTTCAGCTGTGTATCTGAACCAGTTGGCTTGAAAGCCTCTTTGTTTGATCTTCTTCTGGATCCTGAAGTGCCCCTGCTACAAAAAAAAAAATGATGGGATGACCTGCCTAGTGTGTCCTGCATGCTGGTGGCCAGGTGTCCTCCTGGGGTGGGAGCTGCAGGCTAGGGCAGGCAGGACCCACGTCCTCTCTTTGCTTAGCTCGCAAAGCATCCACATGGCTGTTGTCCAGGATGGTCTTTTTCCCTGCCCCTCAAAGGTGGCCACTGCTGAGGTTTAAACACTTACATACAGATGTCTGAAAGACACTTCCAGGCATGACTGTCTGCCGTGTACTCCTGACTAGCTAAGGCAAAGACAGCTCCCTTTTTTCCCAAGTAGGGAATGTTGGTCCCTAACTTGGCATTGTGAAGCCTGTGCTTGTCATGCCCTCCCCCCCACTTTCCAGTCTACCATCACTGACTACACAAGTGCTGAAACTGGCCCTAGAAGCCTTTGAAGGGGAGACCTGGAGAAGCACTCTTCAGCCTTTCCTCTTGGCTGGTTTTCGTTGCTCTCTCTTCCCTGCTGACTGTTGTGAATCATGGACTTGGTAAAAAGAGGCAAGACTATCCACTGTGGTACTGGGAGCAACTCTAGGCCACAAAGACACAGTGCCTTGTACCCTGGGCTTAGGAATCTCCTTTTAGAGAAGTCTGGTATTAAGCTTAATGTATATGAAATAATTTGTTTGATATGCACATGAGGCTATTTGGGAAAAGAGTGCAATCACAGAGATCTGATACTTCAAAACTGTCAATACCATGATCAAATACTTTGTATAACCTTACAAAATGGTTGTAAAGTGGCCAGTGTCTCTGTGCATAGACAAAGGAGGCAGCAGCAGAGGACAGCAATGAAGAAAATGTTTTCCTGATAGTTTTGTCTGTCAAAGCCCTGGGGAGCTGGGCTGGTTGCTGCTTCTCCACAACAGTAAAAGCTTTGCATCCAAGTTTTCATTACTCTTCCCTTTACCCCCTAACTATTGCTATTCTCTCTTTGTCCAGCTTTATGATGTGCCCTCTCCTTCAGCTCTGGTTCATCATCCTTGGGTGACAAAATTCAATTTTGCTTGTACTCTTGAGAAGCCTTGAGTGGTGTTGCTGCAATTGTGTCAAAACTTAATGTGGCCTAAATATTTGAACAGCCAAGATTTGCACTTCTGTGGGTTTCTGTGCTCCTAGCAATACCTGAGTTAGGTATTTTAAAGTTGATTCAAACATGTATATATGAACTGCAGTTATGTTACTTGTAGTAGCATAAGCAAAATTTTGGGAACTGATCGTTCTTGAAAGAGGAAAAAAAAATGACTGTGTTGTCCCTCCAGAACCTGCATGCTAAGCTGTGAAAGGAGACTTTGTAAATGACATTAGTACTTTATAGTCTGACAGGAGTGCTGTTGAGGGTACAAAATGCATCTTTAGTAAGATTGTCTGTATTGTCATCTGCTAGACTGAAAGATAATGGGAGATTGAAATAGAGGCTTTGAAAATAAAATTGTTATGTTAAAGCTTAGTGCAAATTTCCTTTATTTTTGGTCCACACTCCTGGGTCTTTCTGGTTGCCAAAACTTGTCAATGAAGTAGTTTATGCGCACCCTGTTACAGAAGCATGACATGTTGTGGCTTTGAGAATCCCCAGATAGTCCCTGTTCTTCCCTTGCTCCATGGGAAGATTACCCAGCACTAGTGATTTTCCCTAGGGTTTCCTGCTCCACTGTACCCCATTAGACTACAACTATTGAAATCCCAGGAGCTTTTCCCAGATCTCAGCATAGATGTCACCTTTTTCAGGCACGGTCTTGCTGCAGCACCTTGCTGTCCTTTGGAAGGAAAGCTGGGGAAGAGATTTAGGTCAAAACAGGCTCACGGCATACAGCAGCCTGTGCCTCAAATCTGAATGCTTAGTGACAAGTGGGAGGTGTATTGTGGAGCACCACAATTGTAGGGGTGCATTTATATAACATAAGATGGTGTAGCAAGGCTGTTGTGAGACAGAGTGACCTCTTGTAACTCATGCCATGTGTCCTCCACGTGAGGAGGGAGACAGCATCTCTCATCTGACACACTTTCCCCTGTCCCTGCTACAGTCTGCTCATTTTATCTCCTGGACGATAATGGAAGCACAAACTGGACAGCAATTCAGAATGATAATTTTTTCCTTCAACTCTAAACACATGTATGTAGTCTTGCTGCTCAGACACCTATTAAATGTATCAGAGTTGATGGTGGAATTACAAATCCTTGCTTTATTTTTAAATAGTAATTTTGCTGCATGAGGGGGGCAAGGGTGATCTGCCACCTTCTTACTCAGTTCCTTAAGTTTTGGTATCTGCTTCATCAGCTCATTTGCACCTCAAAGCTCTTTATTGTCCCATCCCAACTGAAGGGCAGTTATGTCTTTACGCCACCCCCAAAATAACAGATTCACCCTCCAGTATGTTGAGACACACGAGTACACACCCATGTACTGGCCCCACATCTGTGCCTAATCCTACTTGCCTTATTTTTGAAGGGAATAGGGGAGTGGAGTTATATAGCCCAGTTTTCTTGCTCTAAATGTCAAATGCAAACATCTGTATTGCAGCTATAAAAGAATGATATATAGATACTTTCTCTTGAAATGCTGGTATGACTTTCAGCTTCTTTGTGTAGTACAGAGCCTTGGTGAAAGGGCTAGAAAATTGTATCAGAAGTACATAAATATTATTTCTGACAAAGGGTGTTTCTATAGACACCCTAAATATCAGCTTTTGATGGTCCTTTCAGACAAACTCCATTTCTGCACTGTTGTTTTTTGAGAGGTCTCTTCACAGCCTAACACCAGGCAGGCCGTTTAACTTGTAGCCTTAAACAAGGATACGTTTCAGAGGTGAATCTTTTCAGGATTTATTGAAGACTCTGATGTAACTTAATTGCATGATATAGTGAAATATTATCTGCCTTCCACCCTCAATAAGTTACATGAGGGCTATTTTATCAGACAATTCGCTGGGCACAATTTCAGTATTCAGATAGATGGGGAGTGAAATTTCAGGCCTTTAGGTTGGTCTTATTGTCTACTGAAATGCCTCTTTAGAGCAGTATGCACTCTCTCTAAGGGGCAGCTTACTACTAACCTCCTTCCATTCAAGCCTGTGTACTCTATTTTCTCCTTTGACCTTTCCAGATTCCTGCCTCCAATGAGAAATCATGAACACAGAACTGTATATTATTAGCATTGCTTTATTTTCTACTTCCTAACTAAGTTTCTTATGAGCTTGATTTTACCCAGCCTAACACCAAAACAAGGTGCTGAATGCGCTGCTGTGTGTTTCATATATGTCTGAGGAACATACAAGCTGCTCAGAGAACCTGCACGTGTTCTTCTCATGCTGTGTGGGTTGTGGCATGCAAAAATGTATTTGTAGTAGGATGCTGCATATGTTCAGAAACTGTTGAAAGTCTTTGGAATTCTTATAACTGTTTATTCATTCTTTTGTTTAGGAGTCAGTGACCTGTAAGTGCTCATTATGAAGAGAGATCTGGTTTTCTTGGTGACTGTAATTAGCCTTGCCTTCCTGTCACTGCTAAGGTCTGGATATCCTCAACATATTGCAGAGGAGTCCTGCTCTGTTCAGATTCTTGTTCCAGGCCTCAAAGGTAATGTGGAAGACTACTCCGTCATTCAAATACGAATCCTTTCTTTCTTATAGGCTCATTTGCAACACTGAGTTTCTAACAGAGACAAAGCAGATACTTTTCAGTTGTCCTCTTATTTGTCCCATTTGTAGCCTCCTTAAAAATGGAGTTTTAAAGTCCATAGAATGAGTTCAAGTCCCTTAAAATACACACATTTCAGAGAATGCATGCTAAAGTTACTTAGACTTGCTCCTGACCAGTAGTGCTTGTTATGCTGATATACTGCCTGGCTGCTTTTTCTGTGTTTATATTTGGAAGAGGTACACATACCCAAAGCCTGTAAAATTGGGCCCTACTTTATACCTAGAGAGCTTTCCATTGCCATTTTGCAGTGTAATGGAAGTATTTTGTATTTTCTAGTCTTCCCTTGATTTTTTAAAAGCTCGAGTGCCTTTTAGAAGAAATAAAGAATGAACTAGAGGGGATTTTTTGGCATTTCTATAGTTTCTGTGAACAAAAGCAACATTTTTACAAAATATGCCCACAAACTATTGCCCAGAAAAAATGGCATAATGAATTATTGATCTTTTCATAGCAAAAAATGTACCTTTGATGGGAAATCAACAACTGGGAAGAATTAGCATTTTAAAGCAACAGTATCCATTGTGGTGTGAAATCCCAGCCCTATTTAGTCAATAACAGTAATTCCCATTATGAAGGCTATGGTATTTCTGCTGGAGTGTGACTCCTGTGAGCATAGGGAAATACATGTTAACTGAGGCCAAAAATGCTCACTGTTTATCATTAACAATTAAAAAAATATGTATTGCTTAAGAGCTGCGCAACTAACCTTCCATTTCTTCTGTTAGTTATGCATTGAAATATCACAAAACTCATGAAACATATTGACACCTCTAAGTTGCCAGGTGCAAATCTGGACTTTACACAGTTGCAGGGGTTCAGGACAATGTCCTGAAGTTGCTCATACAGTTCAGTTGTGAGCACAGCCTGTCCACAGGTTTGACTGGTGTAAACTGCCCTCTGCAGATATTGCCCAGTTGGAAGTGGCTGCACTATGCTGGAAGCAAGAGAATTGGGCTGTAGGGCTGTGGATTGTGCTTGATCAGTTAGCTTTAGCACCAAAAAAGCTGTCTTGTTTTGTTTATTACTATTATAGATGCAGTTTTGGATACCCAAACTAAGGAGAAATCTAGATTTTTTTACTTTACTTCAATAAGTGGTCTTTGAAGTCTTAGTAATATTTGCACCATCGACAGATGTTCTAGTTAGAAAAAACAATACAGTATCCAGGACTTCTGAAGTTTGACTGAGCCTTGAGTGAAGTTGTTTCATTTGTTTGATATATTTTCTGTGAAATAGGCATAAGATAGTGCTGCTGATGTGACTCACAGAGTAGAACACAAGTAAATATATGTTGTCAAAAGTTACATGGTAGACCAGTCAAAGGGTTGGATCCCACAGCACTGGGAACTGAAGTTTTACAATGATTTTTCATTTCAGAGAAGTTGACGGGCTTTGGCAAGTTTTGTAACTCATTTCCCTTAGTTTCCTTATTTGTATAAGCAGTCAAAATTAACATTTGCGATTACTATTTTTGTGCAAGGACCATTATTATTACTATATGTAGCAGAGTTTTTGAAAACATATAAACAGTACAGGACCCTGGCCCTTTTTCAAAAGGCTATCCTGAGCCAGGCCTGAAAACCATCATGTGTTAATGATTTCACTCTGCTTCACGAGCTGTAAGCTTTGCAAAAGTAGGAGAGATTGATGTGCAAATTCAGTGAAGCACAAAATGACCTGATACAGTGCTAGTTAATGTGAAATCCCTAAAAAGCTATCAATGCTCTAGCTACGCTGTCAGGGGGGCTGGCTCAGAGAATTGGTAATGAGATACCGCTGTCCCCCACTGGCACTACTCCAACCTGTTTCAGTGGCCAAGGCTTCCTTTAATCTGAGTATATATGTGGCCATGTGCCCAAATTTTAGCTCCCATGCAGTGGGATTTGCTCACTGTGGCTTGTTTATCTGCCCCATCTCCTGCTGGACTGCTGACAACATCTCCAGTGATGGAGGACCAGGGGCCCACACTACTGCTGGGCATGAGCCTGTGAGGAATTGGGAAAAGTAAATAGAGGGAAGAAGTGGAAGAAATAAGGGAGGTCATGAGATATGTGAAAGGGTAAAAGTAGTATGAGAGGGTTAAGCCTAAGAGGTGATACAGAGGGTGAAGCCCAGGTGAGATGTCTAAGGAGAAAGACACCAGAGAAAAGTACCCAAAATTGGGGGAGAGCAATGGAGAAATTTTAGAAGAACAGGAAGACATAAAGGGAAAAGAGAAAAGGACATGGAGAATGAGACTGAGGGGAGAGATGGGAAACTAAAAAAAAACCAGAGAAAAAGAAAAAACCCACAAAGACACAAAGCCAATTAGGACCCCACAGAATAAAAGAGGGAATCGGAAGGGGGATGAGATGAGAATGGAGGTAGAAATGGAAGATGAAGAAAGCTAGTAAAGACACCAAGAGTAGAAAAAGGCACAAATGAGTTTAAGGTCAGCAGCTTAGGTCTTAGGGACTGGGTTTTTTAATTTTTTTTTTAACCTCAATAGTATAAAGGAGTAAGATGAAATGTGGAAAGGTCCAGACAGCAGACTGATCCATGTTTCAGAAAGCAGACAATATTAATAATGGGAAAAGTGTGTTGTGTGTGAAGAAGGGACGAATGATGAAGCCTCACAGCATTTCTCACTCATACTCTTTCTAAAGTCTTGTTCCTTTTGATAGGCCTATGAGATTGAAGTTGCTACTATTGTGGAGAAAAAAATTACATGTAACAGTCCTCCAAAGCTTAAATTCTTGGTTTGCAATCTTATTTTGTCTCCCTTCTAGAGTCTAAAGAAGGAATTGTCTTAATTACCTTAATAGCATGCAATAAATTAAAAAGTTGATACTATATTAAAAATGTAAAGCCATCTTTAACACCCACACTTGATGCATCTACTCACACAGGGAATATGAGTAATGGAGAAAGTTATCGCCAGTCAAGGAATAGCTCATGTAGTTGAAATTTAGCATGCTATTTTCATTTCAGTACATAGTACAACTCAAGGTAGGCAAGATGGAAACACAATCAGAGACAAACCCTGTCCCAAAAAATTCACAAAAGGAGTCAAATGACAGCAATGGTAAAGTGCATTATCTGAATTATCAAAGATCTCTCTCAGATGTGGCAGGAGAGGCAGCTTGTAGTAGTGTCAGAGTTGTGCCCAATACCTGTGATCCTGCTACAGCTGAGTTCAGTACCAGGACTAAATTTCTTTTGTGAATGTGAGGCATCAGAACACTGGGGAGCACTACTAGAAACATCTCACCCATCTCAGCTGCATGGGCAAGGGCTATATTGCACTGACAAAGAAGATATTCTCTCACTCCATAGAGCTGGAGCAAAGAGCCATCCAGGAAGGGATGGAAAAGAGACTGTGCAGAAGGTATAACTAACTGCAAAGGGACTGTGGCTGATGTAGGAGGCCACACCAAAAGGCACTGCAACCCACTGGTCCCAACCTCCTGCTCTGAAGTGACTTGGTATAATTTGGACTGGGTCCACAGGGTCTAAGGACCAGAAGCAGGGAGCAGAAATGATTTTGAGGAATCAAGATTAAAATTCAATATTAATTGGTGATAAATTGAATTGGTTGAAATTCCTTGATAGAAAACTGTTTTGTTGCCCTCAGCACTTGCACAGTCTTTGCTTCCCCAGCTTGCATAGTGATTAGGGTACATAGAGCAAAAATAGGAACTTAAATGTGGCAAAGCTGAACTGGACTGCTGTTCAGTCCTTCTTGGCTAAGGTCTTGCTGCTTAAAACAGCTGATAACAAAAAATGCAGTGGTCTGTAGCTAGGCTTGTAATGAAGCAATCTCCTCCAAGGGAAAGTTTCTTAAACACCCACACTAAGGAATGCAGTGTCATCTTATTATGGGAATAATATTGCAGGCAAGTGTAACGGCCTGAAGCAAGAGTGATCTATATTATTGATCCCTAATGCACAGCTTTCACTCTGAAGACGTGTAAAGCAATAGGCTGTAATAGCCTGCTCTCAGCCTCCAGAGAGCAGGGAGAAGTCATTGTCAGGATTTATCTTTGGGAAGCAAAGAACTCATAAGCAGCCCTGAGGGGGGAAAGGCAATCATACAAAGCCTATTGGTTACCTGATAATAAAAGAAGTGACGTTCCCAAATGTGCCAAATAATAGCCCGTTTCATTCTAACAATATTATTCACTGGGGATTATGTGAAGTTTGTCCTCATTAAGGTCAGAGAATGGCCTATTTTTGTATGTCTGAAGGCAGGGAAGGTGGTTTGGAGCCTGCTGGCAGCCTGAAGAAGGAAAATATGACACATGGAGGGCTGAGTTCAGCTCACAGCCACCTATGTCTGCAACAGAGAGAGTAAGAAGGTGAGCTGTAGGCTGCAAATTTGAAACCTGTCCTGTTGTGACATGTTTTTTACATGCCATCTCTTTGGTCCCTCTCTGAACCACAGCTGTCAGCTATGCCAGAGAGCAGAGCTTGAGGGAAACATTATAACCATCAACCTGCCTCTTACGATGCTCCCTTCAACTTCCTGGAGGGAAGCTAGTGCTCACTCTTCTCTGTAGAAATACAGCAATGAGGCATCAGGTGTGCTGTGCTAGCTCTGGCTTTTAGATCCTGACATTTTCTTTCCTATGCAGGTCATAGAACTTCTCCTTCATGTAAATCTTTTTTGTAAAGATGGCTATGTAAATCATTCTTTAAACTTCTGTTTGTTTAAAAGATTTAAATTTTACATCATTGGCAAACTACAATAGTAGGTGGTGAACCAAGCTAAGCATCCTCAAATTCCAACAAAAGGTACCAGTGAAGCAAACATTTACAGAAACTGATGTTTAAGTATGCAAAATATAATAATGCAGCATGAGCTATGTGCATGTAAGTACAGCACACAGTGGTTTGTACCACAGAGATTAAAAGGTACACTATGTAACTGAGAATATGGATTAAGAGATATACTTTCATGCTTGAAAATGATCCTGTAAATGATGGATGTAGCAGTGCTTTCCCATAGGCCTCTGCAAATGGCATAAACATTTTTCATTGTTTTTGAATTTGAGGATGTAGTTAAGCCATTTTCACTTGAGACTTGAGCGTGTCCTTAGCAGATACTCAAGGAGTATTTGGTGATCACAGACCCAGAAGTTTACGTGTTAAGTTCAGGTCTAATTCTGAAGCTCCTACTTAAGTAAATTGTGCTGTTGGGCTTTTTGGAGGATGATTATACGGGTAACATCTCATTGTATGATATTCAGTAATGTATTGCCTTTAGTTTTCTCAATGTCTATGCCAATTGCAGGAAACAGTTCTCCACACATCAAGTAAAACTGCTAAGTCAGATCACATCTACTTTTACTTTTTTTCCCCTCTTGTTACAGAAAGTTCTTATTTTCACTGGGGAGAATGGCACTCTTGTCACTGGCACCAACAGGAAATAGTAATGGTTTGATATCGTTCTTCTTTTGTTTCCTTTTTTATCAACAGGGGAGGCTGGAGAAAAAGGGGAGAAAGGTGCTCCAGGTCGTCCAGGCAGAGTTGGGCCTCCAGGAGAAAAAGGTAACTTTGTTAAAGAAGGTGCTTTGAAAGTAATTTCTGACCAGAGACTGCCTTTTCTGGTGAGACATTGATGATGGGGACCCTCTTTCCCTTTCCTGAATGACTAAGTCATCCTTGGGCAATTTTGTGTACCATTGTTTTGTTTTAACCCCAGTCAGCAGCTCAGCCCCACACAGCTGTTTGCTCAGTCCCACTGGTGAAATGGGGGAGAGAATTGAGGGTAAAAGTGAGAAAACTCATGGATTGAGATAAAGACAATTTAATGGATAAAGCACAAACAAAGCAGAAGCAAAGCAAACCAATGAATTCATTCACCGCTTTCCATGGACAGGCAGGTTTGCAGCCATCCCCAGGAAAGTAGGGCTCTATCACATGTACTGTGAAGAAAACTAACTCCACTCCAGCCAAAACCAATACAACTGTATGCACTCATCTGTAGACTATTCTTTTCTGGTCAAAAAGATTCATTTTGAAAGAAAAAGAAATGACTGATTTTCAGAAAAGGTCATCATAATGTCATCTTCATAATTTGCCTTCTGCAAATGAAAACCCTATATTAGGTCAGAGGGAAAAATCATGAAGCTTCATTTTCTTGTTTTCTCTTGTTTGTAAATGTGAACACTCACAATACCTTAATCAAAGCCATTTAGGGAAGGCAGTAAGCCAAAATAGGCAGAGATGGCCATGAGTGATTCCACATTTTTTGGATCACAGTTCACTAATATTTATGGAAAGATGGTGATAATGCTGTTCTCATTGTAGTTCAGAAATATTTGGAGCTCTTGAGAGGAATGATGCTCAACAGTACTCAGCTACACAGCTAAAAAGGACATGGCATTTCTGTCTTACTGGGAATTCTGTCTTTTCACATTTATTTTTCTCCTGAAGCAAGGAGGAAATTTGCCTTCACAAGTTTTTCTAGGAGATGTGTTCTGAAAAAAATCACACTAGGAGTAGTCAAAACCTTTTATTTCTGTGTTGAAATTAAACATTTGACATTTCTGTCATCAGGACACTGGAGTTGGTTAGTTTTTACAACTCAAGCTCCATGCATTCAAGGTTCCCAATGTGCAGAGCATAACCTTTGCCTGGTCTTCCCTGCCTGTCCTTCCTAAAGAGCCAATATCCATCCACTGCAGCATTCCAGTTCTTCTGGCTGTCCCGTCATACCTGGGTGACTGATGTCATTAAACGGACTCAGGCTCAGGCTGTGATAATTTTTGCACAAGTATTTGAGATGGGCACCTGGTCCTACTACTTTCTCATGAGGAGCTTAAGAGTCTCTCCTGTTGCGCCGTCCTGCATGTTTCTCTAGTTTGGCATCTTGTCAAATCAATTTAAAAATATTTTGAATCATCTGAGAAGTGGAAATACTCTTTTTAAGTCAGGCTATTCTATGATAGAAGGTTTCATTTATATATTTTTTACTGCAAAATTTAATTTATTTAAAAATCACTCTCATGAGTAATGCTTGATTGACTCTAATAATAATAATAATAATTT
>WBNH01012055.1:6274-18682 GCA_013401255.1 Urocolius indicus | reverse complement strand
TTAGTTACTCCTTCACACAGCCAGCAAACATCCAAACTCCTTCTTATGGATCTAATTATGATATAGTAATCGACGTGTGCTTAGTCTGTCCTGACTCAAACCATGACACTAATTTCCAAACATCTTCTACAGGAGTAACGGTATTGTATGGATCTGCAAATAAAACTCATCACAATTCTGTGTCTTGGGTATTATAATCAAAATTGTGCCACTGTATGGAACTAAACCAATTGCATGATCCTGCTCAACATCTTCATTTCTAACATGCTTTTCATAAAATTTATCATTTCTGGCTTTTTTTTTCTGTATTTTTAAAGTACATGTCCTCAGCTTTGTATTCAAGAGGTGTGCAAAGGTGTCTGGTGGATAAGTATTAACAACTGTATCTCATAACTGAAGATATAAAGGCATAGTTTATTCACATTTGCCCAAGGTCACAAAGATAGTCTGGGAAACTGATGGCAAATCTCCTGGAACACTGGGCTTGTCCCTTAGGCTCTTTTCTGAACCTTATTTTTATCACTTGCTTCATATTCCACTTTCTTGTGGTGAATTGTTTCATGAAACTGTCACAAAACCAGGGCAGGATCTGGCACTACTCTTGTCTCAGTTTGAGGATTATTTATCACAGTTTAACTGTCAGAGCCACAATAGATAAGAGACATCAAATCTATTCTGACCTTTTGAGGTCTTTGTGTTTAACAAAGCAGCTAGCATGCAGACAGACTATTATGGCTTTCATATCTATCATTGTTTTACTTGTCTTGGAATAGTATCTAAATGTTCTTCACATAGTTGGAAAGGCCATTTAGATCATGTAAACCTCTGCATCTTCTGTTCGCTAGATGTTTTTAACTTTCTCAGGCCCCTTTGTTCCATGACTCATCGCACACGTGAAAAATACTGGTGCAAGGTAGCTTATGTGTAGCTCTCTGTGTGTGCGTATGTGTGCTGACAGATACGCCTTAATCAGTATTACAAAATCTAATTCCCCTAAAAATTAACAGTTTTCTTGCAGTCTCCTGTTTTCCAACTATTCACCACTTTCTGGGTATGCATAACAAATAAGCAGAATGTAATCTGTATCCTGCTGCAGTTAAGTCCTTTGACTTTGGACCTTTACCCTGAGTGAGCTTATTTGTTCAGGCAGTGTTTGAGCCATAGTTTGCACACAGTCTCTGGCTGTGGGTGTCTCTGTGCTGCTCTTTCATGGGACCTGGGCTAGACACTGGGAGCCGTTTGCCCTTACCAGTGAAGGCATTTGCCTTCTTTTTCTCTATCCTCACATATAAATAACAATTCTTCAGAGATGTTTTTTTAAAGAATCTCATTCCCTCAGGATGAAATGTACTTGGTAAATGCTTAAATCCACCTAGAGAAAAGGCCTATGCATAACATGCGCTTACTGCAGCTGGGAGTTTCAGATGGTTGTGAGAGCTGTATGTCTATCTCCTCTGGCCTTGTTTGAAGACTTCAGCCTAAAAGATTCTGAGTAAATCAGTCTGTCATAACACAAAGTCCTTCTCAGAATATCTCTTCTTCTCCCAGATAGGCATTTCTGTCTTCTTTCCCGCTGCAAGAGAGCTGATCTCTTCTGTCTTCTTATCTGTTTGATTTGCAAGTTAGACAACTTAATCCTAGGACTTTTCCCATAGAGATTTCTGGACAGTTATTGCAAAGACAAGAAATACTAATTCTTCACAGATGATACATCAGGCTATGTGTCTTCATAGTGTTCCTACTGTGTACAGAGTCTCAAGTAAAAGGAGCAAACAGAGTTAAATCTTGTTTATACAGTTGGGAGGCTTTTCCATAATGCTGCATGCTTCTTAAAAATAGAAACCATCTTGCAATATTCAGAGGCTATGGGACAAAGACATTTCTAAAACCGAGTTCCTCTAGAGCAATATTAATGAAGAAAAAATAGTGAGTAACATGGCTTGAGGACACGATGACTCCATACAAGTAAGTTTGTTTCATTCAAATGCCCTTCTGTGTGACTTTGACTACAGCCTAATCACCTAATCCCTTTCCTGTGCCTTGACTTCCTTTTCTCTCTCCTATTTACCTGCTGAGCCCTTCAGGGAAGAGATACACGACATATGGCACAATAGAGTCCTGACTGCTGTGAGGACAGTTGTTTTTGCAATACTAGTGATTTCTTCCTTTCTAGTGGCAGAATTATGTTAAACTCTGTTTAGATTATGCTAGAAGCTCCATGGGTTTTTTTCCTCTTCTGCTATTGATGATCCTTGGAAGGCTCTGTTGGCTTTTTGCCACGTAGATGATGCTGTTTCGGTTGTATTGCTTGGGCATGGGCAGTGGAATTTATAAGTGGGTTTATGCCACAGTCAGGCTATACTTGTAGAGAAAATGGAGCTCTGAGTCTGTGAAAAAAATATGTGCATTATTGCTTCATTCCTCTAGAGGGAACTCTTACCACGTTTTAAATCTCTCCATGCATTTCTCTGTAAATGGGTCTCTGCAGACCGGTCAAGATGCGGGAGCAATCTCTTTTGCCAGAATGAAACTTTGCAGAATCTCACACACTGGAAACCAGCAGAAGTTGTCTTCAGGTAAGAATGACTTCCAGGTTTGCCTGAGTTCCTTTCTTAACGTTGCCTGGCATTTCCATCTCTAAGAAACATTCAGGACATAGTGGTAAATATACCCGTCTTGCTGCTGTGTGTGCTACATCAGGCCTTCAACCTGGTGAGTGAAGCTTGAGTTCTTCTGTTTGTTTATTGCCATCAGACAATAGAAAGCTTGTCCTGAGGGATTTGTGCAGAAGATTGTCTGAAGGGTTGGGGGAAGGATTGAGGATAAGTGTGAAGAACAGCAATGGTACTACAGACACTTCTAAGCCAACACCATCCATCTGCAGAGCTACCATGCTAGCTGTAAAGGCTGATGCTCATTTTCCCTGGGGATCCTCTACTAGTTTCCATATTCCCTTCTGTGGTGGGGACTGCTACTTGACTCAATACTGTCACTTCTAGGCCCGAGTAGGTTTCAAGGTCTGTGGGTGGCACACAAGAGAGAAGAGAATCTCTCCGTGGGAGGTGCAACTTCAGCGTTCAGAGGAGTGTGGACAGCAGTCTTCATGGATATCATTGGGGTCCCTGTTTTGGGCTGAGCTGGTCTAATGGTAGATGAGCACAGCTCTGTCACAAGACTTCAGTCAAATGACTAAGTAATAGTGAAGGCTCCTTCCCACTCTCCCGTTCTGTGCCCTTCCTGGAGACCACTGTCAGTCTGCCAGCTTCTCTGGTTACCCTTATATGGAAAAGTAATAAATCGCCACTTCTGTTTATACTACTTTGATGCAATGCCAGCCTTCCTACGCTCCACAGATGTCTTTATAGAGAACAAGCTGTGACAGGGTGCAGATGTAAACCCAGTGGTGCAACCTTTGACTAACTTACTACTGGGAAAAGGGACAGCCATGAATACAGAAAAACTCTGGTCTGAGTCAGCATCCTCATCAGGAACAATATGGAAATTGCAACAGAGAAGATGGACAAAAAGGGTTAGCTAAGTCTGTTGCAATTGCATACCTTGTCTGCCTTTTGCAGAATTCCGAGGTCAACTAACTTGTTCTTCTGGTGTGAACTGCTTCCAAAATCATTCAAGAAACAATGAGTGCTCTTCAAAGAGAGAGGAGAGGAGAGGAGAGGAGAGGAGAGGAGAGGAGNTTTGATGGTATCTTGCAACAGGACAAGGGGTAATGGGATGAAGCTGGAGCACAAAAAGTTCCATTTAAATATAAGAAAAAACTATTTTACTGTGAGAGTGATGGAGCCCTGGCACAGGCTGCCCAGGGAGGGTGTGGAGTCTCCTTCCTTGGAATTCTTCAAGACCCACCTAGACATATTCCCATGCGACCTGATCTAGGTGAACCTGCTTCTGCAGGGGTTGGACTAGATGATCTCTAAAGGTTCCTTCCAACCCTACCATTCTATGATTCTATGATTCTATGAACTCTTTGACTGGATAAAGTGAGTGACTGAGTGAGTATGGGGTCTACTAAGTGGTATTCATACCTCATTTAAAAGCTCAATCCTTCCACCTCCTGAATCGCAGATTCTGTCTCATTTGTTTCTGCTATATGGCTGACCTGAAGAATTTGTTTGTGTACACAGCATCCTTAGTTGTCTCTTACTGTTAAACCCAGCAAACACTGTTCTGCTCTCTTCATCACTCTGAGAGAAGTCACAAGAGGTATATGCCAGTGGAGTACACTCTTCTCAAGAAGCAAGAGTGAATTAACAGACTAGAAGTGTATTAGAAACTTACTGGTCCAGGGAAGAAGCTGTTTGATTACCTCCCTTGAACTGACTTTGTTCATACTGCCTTTACAAACAAGGATAGGACATGAACCCAAAATCCTTTCCTAACTGGTGTAGACTCAGTACTTTTCCATGTGGAATTGTTTCATCCACTGTATATCGTGACTCCTCAGGACCTAACAAGTGATTACTTTATTATTTTAACTGTATTTGTTCTGGAGCAGTAATTTCTTTTCTCTAGAAAGAAAGCTCTTTTCACAGACGACTAGGACAATGACATACTGTTAGGTGTGTACATTGAATGATGTATGTCTTGAGGGGATTGAAAGAGAGATTTGAGCATGCAAGTCCTGTTGACACAATGCTGAAGGACTCTCATGTGTGTGCAATGTGGAACAACTCAGCCCTGACAATCAGCCAGCTCAGACCAAACAGTGCTCACAACAGCTACTTTTTCAGAGGGAAGCCTAGAAGCTACAACCATGTGTGTGACATGGTCAACAAAACGCCTTGAGCCCAGGAGCAAAATGGGGTCTGAGCCAGTGGAGCAGTTGAATGCATACTGCCCAACAGGCAGTAGTGTGTACTTGCCTTTCTGTCTCAGAGAACAACTGGCTCAGCTTTTTACAGTTGCAGTTTCTCTGGAAAGCCTTGCAGAAGCAAGTGGCATTATAAAGGACGTATTTTTGCAGCAGTGTACACAGCAGTCATTCTTGCCACTTCTGGTTCAATGCAAACATCCCAGTTGTGCATGTGCTCATCCTATGTGCTCTCCTCAATTACACAGCCCATCTCTCTTCATAGTCATTAATGAGGACTCCTAGTCATAAACATGGTTGGCTATGCACCTTGCCTACTCAAGAGAGAAACAAAGGGTGGAAAGTCTCATCACTCTGGGCAACCTTGTAATATAACTCACAGTGAGAGAAATTCACATTCTTGTTACTTCTGTTTCTCTGACACAATCACACACCCATCACCAAAGCATCTTCTTTCTCCTACCATGGGACAAAGTAACAAAAAGGAAACAGAATAATCTGTGGAAACAAAAGGAAATAGAAAAATGCTGACTTGTGAAAACGAAGTCATCATGTGGACTGCAACTAGGCTACTGTGCCTATCTATTATCCCTCATTTTTCCCACATCTTCAAAGGGCACAGCACCTCTGCCTTCTGCAACTAGAGGGGAAGAAGATATCTTTCCCGTAATAGCATCTGTTACTTGGCACTAGGGAGATGCCTATATGTACAGCTTTTGGAACATAATGATTCCAGGCTTCCAGAAATAAGTTATCTTTGCCTCAGAAGCAACATTCCCTTAGCATGGAACAAATGAGAAATGTTTTCTCATGAGCTGAGAAACCACTCAACCAAAACCCACGGAGTGTAAAGACATTCCTAATCTGTTAATTAGCCTCTCTCTGTCACTTCACTGTCCTGGGATATAGGAATCTTTAACACTTACTTACCCAGTGAGACACATGGGCTGTGTCTATGCTGTGAAACACAGTGGGTCTCACAGTGGGTCTAGGAACACTGAGCCACAGTGTGGGACAAAAATAGAGAAAACCAGCAAAGACCCATTGCAAAGCCTCAGCATAAAGTCTAACTCATTCAACATGTTAACAAATGAACATTCAAGGACTGTGTACCTTGGGCTTCAGAATAAACACTTTAGCAACAGTTAGTGTCATTTTACACACTGTGCACCTACATGCAGCTGGTGTAGAGTTGGATACAAAAACTTTACTTCTGTGCTAGACTTCTCAGGTCTTCACTTTGTAATCTGAAATCATCATTGTTACTGAGTATTTTGAATCTCCATTGTGGCACAAAGTGTTAAACTACTTGGAATAGAAAGTCAAAGGTATTAGTTGTCTATCTACATCTGGAAAGTTTCACATTTTCAGGTTTTCCACAGACAAAGAAAATTAAAAAGAGGCTATCTCCAGTCCTTTTCTAAGTCCAGTGAGCAGATAGAACCTTGTACATTTACAGTTGTTTTTAACTAGCCCTTTAAGGTAAACCTAAAAATGAAGACATTTAATAAACCTTGTGTAAGTGTAGCAGAATTGCTCTGCTTTGAAGGTGAATAACCACTAAACAGGACTATGGGCTAGAATATCGGAGAATGGCTGGACCAGGTTACAAGTTTTCTGGCTTGGCATCCTCTGACAACAGCTAATAGCAAACACCTGTGGAACAGGGCAAAAGTAGCCAAGTTGCTCCAAGATGCTTTCCCGGCCTCCAGACATCTGAGATCCAGAGATTTCCAGTACTACATGCAGAATTGATGTAACACCCCTAGACAGGCCTTTCTTCCATGTACATATCTGATCAGTTCTGAACCATGTGATCTTTTGGCCCCTAAAATACTTGTGTCAAGGTGTCTCACCTTTAAAATACGTGTTCTGTGAATATATCCTTCGTTTTGTCTGAGATTTGGGATGTGTCATAAATACAATGCTGTCACTATCTAGACTGGAGGTGTGAGGAGCAAAAGTTCCTACAAATCTCAGCGTACCAGGAACATCCCAGGCTACACCTTGGGTGAACTTGCTAGGTTTTTGGCTACGGAGCATGGATTTTGTGTGTTGTTAGACATCAAATATGATCAAAACAATAAATCCTCCTTTCTTGAGAATGTTCTGAAAGATTTTCCAGACAAGAAGAGCACTTCACATAGAAGCAGCATGACTGAAAGTGCCAGTCTGTGCAAAGACACACATAAAGCAATTGCAGAGTCCTTCCCCTAGTTCATAGGGCTGCTGTGGCAGTGTGGGCAAAACAGGATCCATTTTGACCAGAAGGATGACTGTGGCCTGCTAGTCCTGGGGTGCAAGGTCAGACTGCAAGGTTATTGGCCTGCAACAGTGGGGCAAGCAGTTTCTCTCTAACAGAGAGAAACAAAGCACCTACCCCGGAGTGAAGCTTAAGTTTCATGCAGAAATTACCTCAGGACACTATAGAAATGCTTTACCTTTGCTCCTCAGCACAGCAGGGTTCCCCTTTCAGATTCAATGACTGTGATGGTGATGGCTTCCTGAAATGATGGAGTGATGCTGGATCTGAAATGTGGAAGAAAGGCTAGTCAAATATGGATGTTGCTCTATTCCCTTTTCTTTCTTGGGACTTGATTTGTTCTTGAAAGTGATCTTGAATTGGGTTTAGCCATCATACCTTTTTACAGTGATGACAATTTTTAACACAATTCAACCCAAAGTGACTAGAAAATTCTTTTCTACTCATAACTGTGTTCAAAGTATCTAGCAGGAATGAGACTGATGAAAGAATTTTTCTGAGCTCTGGGAGACCTGCTTTTGATTGTCAAACCATCCATGGTGTCTCTAGGTGAGTCATTCAATCTACCTCACTATCTCTGTTCTGCATTTCTTAAATAGGCTCTAATGAATAAAACTCATTCATGATTGTTGGATAGGCAAGCTGTAGGAAGGTGTGGGCCCACAAAAGCCTAGATAACAAAATAGGGGAAAAAAAAAAAAAGGAAGTAATATGCCCATTCAAACCTATGCTCACCAACCCTATCCTGGAAAACAAACAAACCAACCAACCAACCAACCAACCAACCACAAAAACCCACAAAAAAACCCAACTAAACAAAACAAAACCAACCAAACAACCAACCAAACAGTCTTTAAGCTCTGTCTAAGGTTATTTGTCAGATTGCCTGTGCCCATAGCCAAAATAATCCTTTTGGACTTGTTACTTCCAAAGTCAAGTGCTCAGAACATCCTGGCATTTTCCCTCAGCACCAGAAAGCTTGTGTTCACCCCTGCACAAGCAGCAGTCACATGCAAATAGCCATCCTGTCACTTCAGCAGGAATTTGTCCGAAAGTAACCTTTCTCCCCTGAAGCAGCAGTATTGCTGCCATTCTTATGGCAGTCTCATGGTGGGCCGCTTTACAGTGGCTGTCAGGAAGCAGCTATCCAAGCGAAAGTTGAGAAAGAAAAGTAGCTTTAAGGAGTCAGTATGAAAATATGTACATAATCCATCTATAAATATGTACATATATATGTATACAGTGATTTTAGAGAGTGGTGGGACTGGAGACTGCTGATCTTAGAGACTTCAAGCCTTGCTCTCCCCTGAAAGCAAAGGAAAGCTTTATTTCCACAGTGGAAGTCACTGGCGTGGGCTCTTTCACAAACATTTCTGCATCTTCCTCTGCTTCTCTCTAACTTTCCCACATGTGCCTCATTCTGGGAAAGCTTCTTCGAAAATGAATAGCCAGCCTGAAGATTTAAGAAGGTCAGATTGTGATCTGAGAGGTGAGGGAGATCAGGAAGGCGCTGGAAAGAACCATGCCCCTGAGCGTTCATCAAAGAGGAGCAGGGGCGACAAAATATATTTAGGAAAGCAGGTAGTGTGACAAGGAAGCATTGAGTAACTTCTCACTGCCCACTCATGCTATTTGCACACCATTTCTTCCTAGTCTGTATTGTTTTCAGATTGCTTCCTCTTCCAAAGCCAGTGGCTTCCCTCTTTGCTTGCTGGTGCTGCCTGCTCCATGCCTACCCACGCTAGAAGGCAAAGGGCACATCTGCAGAGGCTGTGGTTTTCACAGACCCTGTGAGGTTTAGCTCATCACTACTACTGTTAAAAAGAGCAACAGACACTTTAGCTCCTCTTAAGGCTCTCAGACAGCTCTAGGCCCTTTCATCAAGATACTACCACCCCTCTCCTAACTGAGCCCTCTCGTCCTCTTGACGACTTATCTCCTCACCATGAGGCCTCTGAGGGAGACAAACAAGTCTCCCAGGAACTGATAATGTGTACGAGCCATTTTCAACGTGTGGTCAGAGGGAGACACGAAGCCTGCCCACAGCTCTGTGAAAATATCCCAGGCTCTGGGCCTCTATTCTGCCTGTGAAAAGCATTAAGAGGAGGTGTGTTATCAGGGAGCAATAGTCAAATGTTGGTCTCTCCACGAGATGCAAAGGTTCATATAGCTGTCCATCTCATTCTGCCCTTTACCAAGGAAGCAGAGCAGGTCTCTCAGAGTAGCTGAAGCAGCCCACAAGCTATTCTGTACAACACAAAGAGCTTGTGCACAGCTGATGGAAGTATTATTTGCCATGGGCTGGCAGGAAAATTTAAAATATGTGTGCATATATGCACACAGAGTATAGGACATTGAAGTACATTGAGCAGAGATGTGATGGAGAAAGCTCGCAAAGGAGACTGGTAATCCATTTCTCTTGTATCAGCAGGACCTCAAACATCCACAGGGAGAGTACAATGCCAGACCACTGGCAGTCCTGCAAGGCTGTCATTGTTCATATATCCCTGGAAGCATACTTCGTAGTGCTGTGAAAGGTTTTACTCTGAGATATTTTTCAGTCAAAGAAGAAAAACTTCTGAGCCTAGAAACACTGCCTGTCAGATGTAATTTGTGAACACAGAGGAGTGGAAAGGATGAGATTCCTGAGTTTACTGTTACATCACT
Source organism: Urocolius indicus (assembly GCA_013401255.1). NCBI lineage: Eukaryota > Metazoa > Chordata > Aves > Coliiformes > Coliidae > Urocolius > Urocolius indicus. The sequence continues at coordinate 8,924 of WBNH01012055.1, read as the reverse complement.
TAAGTCTTTAAGGAAAATGAGTTGTTCTCACGCTGCCTGGAGAATAAGAGGAAGATCTGGAGTCAATAACAACCCAAGACAACATATCTGGTAAGGGACATCATAGAAAACTGAGGAGCTCAGGCCTAGCTGTGCTGTGACTAAGAAAGACCCAGCTTGCTAACTGCCACAACTTCACAGGACTGGGAGGGTGAGCATGCATGGTATCCCAGCACTGCACAGCAGTGACTAGCTTATCTTCAGCATTCAGCCTTCAGAGTACTGAGTTACTAGGAAAGGGGTTTTTTTGCCCTCTCACTCTTTTCCTCACTGGTTTTTAACTTAAACAAATGTGAAAGGTGCTGATAAACACTGCAAGTGAATGATATAGCATTTGCTCACTCATGCTCCCTGCAGTTTGTGAATTTATTTATCTCAGCATTGTGAAAGTTTTTTCTTACATTACCTTGCTTTTTCACATAGCAGTGGCTGAAGCTCGAATATTGATTACTCTCTTTTCCTCCTCTGCATCAATCCTTGTTGCTTGCAGTTGCTCAGGACAGTATACTTGACCTTTCTCTCTGGAAAAGTTATTCTCAGCCTTGTACTCTGTTGTTAATTCAGCAGAGGTAAGAGGAACACAGCCATATTTCTTGTCAGGTGCTTTGTACTAAAGAGTTGTGTAGCTGGCTACTCTTCTTTATAGCACTTGACATGTCTGTGCATACTGACAGCAATATTGACTGTTTTCCTCACACAGGAAAGGATGGCACAGAATCAAAGTTACCAAATGAATGAAAGTGCTTTGATAAAGGCAACAGTAATATTGCTGACAGAAGCTGCCTTGTGTTTACCTGTGTCAATCTTTAACCAGAAGATGTGCTCTACTCTTGGTCCTGGATGCAGAATATTCTTGTTTAAGCTTTGCATCTACTATCTGTTTTCTGGCATAGTTCTTGTCTTAGTGCAGGTGGCTTTCCCTAAAGAGCTGTATGACACTCCTCCAAAGTATCAACACTTGAAATCCCCATCTTCAGAGCTGCAACAGTGATTTAAGTGTTCCCACAGGTCAAGATGTTTCTACTGCTCATGATATACATTTATCAAGAGATAGGAGTAAGCAGTTTTAGTGTCTCTGCATTAATGTGATGGCCTTTCAATACTTGGCTGTATTGATTCTTTCAAAGATGTACCAACATGCAGAAAAGACTTGTATCATAGGAAAAAAAGTTTGGGAAACTGGTTACTGCTATTTTATTAGGCTCGAATGTACCACTTACCAGGCTTGACCTGTAGGGAGCAGACAATTAATCCTCTTCTTGTGCATTCAAACTGATTTTAGTGTAGTTATGGGGATTCATCAAATCCCTGTTTCAAATCTTCAAGCATGTCTTCCACAAACAGGTGAAGTATCAGTTTACATAATGTAAGTCTAGTCTGGCATAGTGGTAGCAGAGACCTGAACTTAATGCAGTGTTTAATCCATGGACAGTCTATCCTTCACTCCACTATAGAGTGTGCTTGTTAAGTCAATGACAAAAGTTTTTCTCTTCAAGGATTTAATATTCTGTCACATCTCTAGCAACATTAAATATGAGACTCAACTATAAAAAAAATACATATTTGGGGTTTTTTTTGTTACTGATACTAGGCAGGCATGTAAAGAACAGTCCTCCCAGCCACATATGTACAAGACCTTACAGGGAGCAACATGTTCCTGCTTAACAGTGCTGCATGTACATCAGCAATGAGTACTACAGGAAATGGGACATGGAAAGGATCTTGTCTTCAGAATCTTCAAAAGTCTGTCCAGTTGGAGAGAAGAATTCTGAATAGGAGACTACTACTATTTCTTTAAATTAACATACAGTGCCATCAATAGGCAATGGTTTCACAGGTAGGTCCTCTTAATCTGATATGGTGAGCAACTCATGGGCTGCTTGGAAACATCCATCTTGTTATCTCAATATAGTGCCTTTCTCTTCCCATCCATAGCAGCTTTTAGACCAAGAGATGAGGTTAAAGGGAATTTCACAGGAACAGGAAAAAAAAAGAGTTACAGATCCTTAGAGAAGTAGCTGATGTAGGCTCAGGCTTGTGGTGCTAGCTGGCTGGACAGAATATAGTCTTGGAAAGGATAACACACGGGCTTCTATGAGGCCATGGGACAGGGAGCACATGGGTATTGCTAGGAGTGAGGATGCAGAATTCTGCAAACTTGGTCAAAAGAGAAATGAAAGAAACAGAAACCAGAATTCAGCAGCAAGCTAGCATAAGTCTGGGGAGAATGGAGGCTTAGTCATACCTACCCAAAGATGTCCAAGCATCTGGTCCAAGCATCTGGTCCAAGCTTGGTAAGGAATACAAGCTCTCATCTCTGGTTACTTCAAAGCTACTTTTCAGATTTCTTTGCCAGCTTGATTACGCTCTGTCTGTGAATGCTCCCATGTAACCACAGTTAATCATTACCCTTAAGGTGCCCAAGGACATCTTGAAGGCAATGAGACTACTACCTTGACAGCTAACAAGGTGCCATCATGGAGATCTTGCCAGAGAATCATAGAACGGTATGGTTGGAAGGGACCTTTAGAGATCATCTGGTCCAATCCCTGTGCAGAAGCAGGTCAACCAAGGTTGCATAGGAACATGTCCAGGTGGCTCTTGAAGACCT
>WBNH01012053.1:0-16420 GCA_013401255.1 Urocolius indicus | reverse complement strand
GGTAATTGCTGAGTGATATCCCTCTCCTTATCTCAACCTGTGAACCCTTCATTATATTCTCTCTCCCCTGTCCAGCTTAGGAGCGACTTTGGTCGGCACCTGGCACCCAGTCATGGTCAACTCACAACAAAAATAGAATAACGTGAAGTTATATAAGTAACAGATAAATAAGAGAAGGACGGGTTTTATGAGTAAAGGATATTTGGTATGTCATTAGAGTATCATCTTAATTACCAGGAAATACAGTTTGTTACAGTAAAGGCCTTCCCTAAATTCATGACTCCAGTGTTGTGCATGCACCATATACTAGATAGTCTGTACTACTGAACTTACATTTTTATTAGCTACAAAGACCAGAGAAAGGAATAAAGAAATCACAAGTATCACCCTATGACTATAGTGAAAGAGCCCTCAAATATGTTGCAGTCTAACACTACCTACAAGATCCTACTTTCCCTGTTCTAGAAAACAAGGCAAAAATAACAAAGGAACAACCTGGAATTATGATTTCTACAGCTTCTCTGGATAGAAAATGAAGAATTAGAAATATTCAAAGAGGGAAATCCTGACTGAATTTGCTGGTTTTATTTGCTGGTGACACTGCACATGGTAACATAGTCAAATGTTAAATACTGAGCAGGAGGAACACAGTCTATCACTGAATTATCCCAGGACTTCACAGCACTTTAGTGGGCACCAAGAAGAGCACATCTCATCCAGATGCTCTCTTGTGAGTGATATCTAAGAGACTTTACAGGCCACAGACACTTGGCCAAGTTACTCTAAAGTTATTGGCTAAAAAACATTATTTGCAAAGTCAACAGACAACATTATTCTTCACTTTTTGGTCAGCTTTTGATATCTACATTGTGACATGCCTTAGGGATTTTCTGTTACTCAATGCCTGTTCAAGTGTTCAATGGAGGACCAACATAAGATCAAGATGCTTTGAAGTTAGATTCATCTCACCTAGCTTTAGACATTTAAAAGTTAGCCATTTATGTCTCAACTGGAGAGAAAGAGACACCTCTACAGAGCAATTTATTTGACCTATCTCAGTTTTCTATTGTAGTCAGAGGTGAATTGTCTTCCAGAGATGCCTAGATTTCCATATTGACTATAAAGAGACCCTAGGGCAGGCAGTTCAGTGCTAGGCTTCTAACTTTCAGACATGTAATTCATAAGAGATATATGTCACTCACCATAGTGGTAAGGTTCAATTTCCATACTTAATCACTTTTGCTGTTTTCAGATTCATAAAATACCCAAGAACTCATCTCTAAGTAGTCCTCATTTGCTGTTTATAATTTCTATTTTGAGTTGTTGGTTTCTTTCCAAGCATTTACTGCCTTTAATATTGACTCATTTTCTCATTAAAAATATTCAGTCATATTAAGTTCATAGTAACATCTCTATATTTCACCTTTCAAAACAGATACCTCAGTGATAACAGCCAGCACACATTATAAAATTATTATGCTTCATCCAGCTGTTATTCTTTCTTAAGAATTTAACTCCTGAGATGTCTGAAGTCTCACTTTTCAGGCCTTTACAATGGTGAAAAACTACTAGTCTTTCTCTATTTAGTCACTGACTTAACAAGATTATTTTTTCAGAAATATATTAATTAAACCTTTATAACCTAGAGATTCAGAAAATCAGAACTAGTTCTTGAATTTGATTGAAATTTCTTCTGATCTAGATGCCTGACATTCTTCTCAGGCTGATATTGTAGTAGAGTAACTCCATTGACTTCAGTATGCTTTAAAAATGAGAGAGAAAAAAATTAATTGCATAGGTATATATTCTCAAGTTTAAAAAAATAATTACATTATTTTATTAAAGAGCATTTCTGGTTTTTTTTTTTAAAAAAAAAAAAAAGAGAGACACTTTAGCCCTTACTTGTTATTAGTAACACAGATTTGGAATGTTCTTTTCTCTTTCATCAACATAAAGTCTTGGTTAATCAACTGTTTCACAGAGCTATTAATTGATACAAACAGAAGCTTATGTCCCCTTGGCATTTAAATACAAGTTTTTTTAAAAAGCCCCCAATCTGACTTCTTACACAAATCATGAGTTCATTTACTAAAACATGTATCTGACTATTTCAACGTCACTTCAGTTACTTCAAAGATTTAAATAGATTCTTAATTTAAAAGTGTTATAATATAGGCTGAGTGCAATCAGCATAAAAATAATTTGACAGCCTTCCACATGGATGAGTAAATGAGGCATAACCTTGAATAAGAAACTTAGAGGCTGGTGATTTCTTTAGAATGTATTAGAGAATTTATGACACTTCCTGTGGGAGACAGAAACTGTTTAAGAAAGCTGATCCCATCTCCCATAGGCACAGCAATCTTTTCTTATTTATGCTTAGATTATCAGCGTGAGCAGGTGTTTCTCATTCTCTGTGGGTGTCAGAACTGCAATAACAGAACTAAAGTTTCTGTGAGGTGATAAGCGCTAGAAAAGTTTTTCAATAACAAATGTGGACTTAATTATGTTTACTATTTCATGTCCTATTGCTTATAGCACAGGCTTAACCCTAGAAGTGCCAGACACTTTCCAAGTACATATGATTTTTTCCCACCAATAGACTTTAAAGATCTCCAATAGAAGTTGATTGTCATTTCCTATGACTTGACAACTTTTCTCTTTGGAAGCATTTAGTGTTTGAAGTAAGCACTTGGTAACTGGAAGAACAAGAGGTCCTGTGATTTGTCAGAGCAATGTTAATGTTGGGTTTGGCCCTTTTTTCCTCTTTTTAAAGAAAGATGCTGCATTTGCAACCATCATTACAAATGTGTTCTAAATACTGTAACTGTATTCATATTCCTATAACTTATAAATGTGTAAATAAATATTTAATGTACTTAAAAATACATTGAATAAAACCCTCTACATATAAACCAAAATAAGAATTATCTGGCAAAAAGGACACTTTTTGTTAAGGAATGGCAGACCAAGAAAAGATAACTGTTATTTAAAACACTCAATTCTGTTTATGTTTTCTAGTAACAGTCATTAGATAGCATGGATGAAAATTTCTACAAGCAGAAGTCAGAGTGCTTCTCTGTAGCCAAATGAGTTCTCAGGCTACAGAATCACGATTCTCTTTGTCAATAATGGTGTGCTACACATTACTATCACTTTATCAAAGAGGATGAAGATAACTAATATCTTAATCCAGAAATATCCTGATTATCTCCTAGGGGTTTCTATCCAATAGGTTCTGGAGTCTGTTTCCTAACTTCTGAACATGTTTTTTAAGGACTAATCATCTTATTCAAAGGAATAAAGAGGGAAGCGTGCCCACTATGGCCTCATCTAACAGACTGATAGGCTATAAATATATTTCATGCCCATGTTCAGGCATATTTAATCTATATTTTTGCCTTTAAAAAAAAATTCCTAATATAGTTCTCAATTAAGTACATGTAGGAAAGAGGGAGCAGGAGCTTAGGAAGGAACAAAGGAAAAAATGTTCTCACTCAGCACTGTTAGGTTGTAGACATCCTCACCCTAGGAAGTCATATAAGCTCAAAGTTTTATGCTCAAACTGTTTTAGGCATCTCGCTTGTCCAGTTACACATAGATTCTGAACTAGATGGTTTGTGTAGTGTACCTAATTTATACAGTAAAATGCAACATAATTCAGCTCAAGGTTCAGTCTAAGAGTCTGTAAATGTGAAGACACTCAACACAGCTATCATAATTAAAGTAAGAAATTTGAAATTATTCAGTTCAACAAGTGCAACGGTGTTAATCTCTCTGAATGAATCTGCAGATGAGCTTAATCTGGTTGCAGGAGACAGATTGGTTTTCTTAAGTGCAACTATGCAGAGAGACAAAAATTAAAGAATTAAAAAACTCCAGTTCAGAGGCAAATGAATGAGGAAGCTATTCATAAACTAGAAAGACGGCAGATTCACAAATAATGTTGTGACAGTGACAATATGAAGCAGTATTTTTTAACAATTGTGTGTTCACTTATTAGAAGTGGAAAAAAAAAATCTAAAAAAGACTTGTCATTGCTTTAGCATTTTTTTTAAATTTTTCAGTTCAATTTTGAACATGATAATTGCACAGTAATTTATCACTGTCTCAAAATTAAAAGTAAATCAAAGTGAATTTACAGTCTGATCATGAATGTGTCAAAATTTTGCATCAAGCAATACCTTTTTCATTAGATGGAAGCAGACGTTGACAGCAACCTCCGTAACAGAAACCTACCTAAGATAAAAGCACTAAAAGAATAAAAAAGCTGTGAGATTAATATCACCATAAATACTATTTCTAAGAATTCGTCATTTTTGGCACTTCTTTCTTCTACGTGTCACAACATTTTGAGTTTGACAAGTCAGGGAACAAAATAATCCTTAGAACTCCTTATATCCCAATGACATTTTTTGAGGCTTTTAGATACCTCTCATACCAGTGTTTATGACTTTATTGATGACCTGCATATTTTACTTACATATTTATGTTATTATATTCCTTACAGAGGGCACTACCTAAGTGAAAAAATAGTACCAAACAAAATGGAAAAAGTCAGAAAGGAAGGGAAACACTATTAGAAAACAATGTGTATGCTCTTTAATGGCCCATGTATTAGACTATCCCAGGCTAACATTCCAGACGAGATTTTCATACTACCTATGTCTTTGTATTTCATTTATAAACTACAACTAGTAGACCTGACCTGAATTATGTTTAAAAATACGAAAACTGAATGGCATTTCTGACTCCAAACTAAGCTATGGGTGCAATATTTCACTTTCGATGCTGTCTACAGATGCACAACTAGTGCGCTCTTATTCTTTTTTGTGATTGTACACAAGTCTGGTGAAGACTGTAACACAGCATTTGAATATATGTATACATATTTCTGTATGAGCAAGCATACCTATGCTTAAAGATGATTCAGTCTTGAATTTTTTTATTCACTTTTAACGTCAGTATGACCTCAGCAAAGGGATCTCTGATTTCAGTGCTTAACAATTCATCAGTTATTACAGGTAGATTGGATGACTAAAATAAAAATCTCAGCTATTAATTTCTTACAAGAAAGTAAGGCATTTAACATAACAGAAAACTTACATCACACAATATTTTAAAGGAATAAAATAGATTCAGAATTTCCTTCCTGTAATCTCTTCTATATTTAATTTTTGTAGTCTCTAAGTTATTACAATATTATGTTATTTACTAGTTATATAATTTCTTTCAACATTAAGTCAGCATAGACATGAATTATGCAATACCGGCTAGAGAGCTGAGCAGAGAGGAACCGCATGAGGTTCAACAAGGACAAGTGCACTTTGGGAGGAGCAACCCCTGCACCAGTACAGGCTGGGAATTGACCTGCTGGGGAGCAACTCTGTGGAGATAGAACTGGGGGTCGTGGTCGATAACAGACTAACTAGATGATCTCTAAAGATCCCTTCCAACCCTACCATTCTATGATTCTCTGAGCTCACAATGTGCCCCCATGGCCAAGAAGGCAAATGGCACTCTGGCATGCATCAAGAACAGTGTGGCTGGCAGGTTGGGGGACGTTCTACTTCCCCTCTACTGTACTCTGGTGAGGCCTCATGTGGAGTCCTGTGTCCAGTTCTGGTCTCCCCATTTCAAGAGGGACGGGTAACTTCTGGAGAGTCCAGTGCTGGGCCACCAAGATGATCAGGGGACTGAAGCTTCTTTCTTATGAGGAAAGGCTGCAGGATCTGGAGCTGTTCAGCCTGGAGAAGAGAAGACTGAGGGGGAACTTCATTAAAACTTAAAAGTATTTAAAAGGTGTATGTCAAGGGGATGAGATAGCAATTTTTTCTGTAGTGTCCAGTGACAGGACTAGGGGCAATGTACAAAGACTAGAACATAAAAAGTTCCATTTAAACTAAAGGAAAAACTTCTTTCCTGTGAGGCTGAGGGAGCCCTGGCACAGGCTGCCTACAGAGGGTGTGGAGTCTCCTTCACTGGTGGTTTTCAAAATCCAGCTGGATGTGTTTCTGTGCAACCTGATCTAGGTGGACCTCGTTCTGCAGGGAGGTTGAACTAGATTAACTTTAGAGTTCCCTTCCAACCCCTGCCATTCATTCTGTGATTCTGTATAATACATCTTCTCTTTCCAAAAGTTACAGAAGGCAGATGGTATCCTCTTTATCCTCCCTCAAAGTTAAAAATCTTTGTGCAGAGAACACCCAGGAACGGAAGTACTAAAAATTTCGAAATGCAAGTAAAATCCACATACACATTTAACATCTAAAGGTGCTGCATTGCAAGGTAACTTAAAGGGCAGCTTGCAGGAGAGATTAATCTCTGAGCTGTCATCATACCACCTTGGTACCACCTCCCAGTGAGACATCTGTCTGGGGTCCTACACCCGTATTCAGCTCACCTCTTCCCTCACTCCTGTCCCACATTCCCAAGACCTGCTATGGATGCATTATTTATCTGTAGACATCAGCATTTCTTTTGCACAATTACATACTCTTTTCTTAGGAGTATGAAAACACATCCATTACTATTTGTGTGATATTTCCAGTTTATGTTAGTAAGCATCAGGAAAGTGAAGAAATTAATTCTGTGTTCAGTGGTGATCTGCTGTGTAATTAAAAAGGCTATAAATCTCACACTGACTGTTGATAATGCAGGAGAAAAATAATAGCTATAATTTCAGTGAACCTAAGTTTTCCTGCATACTGAAGGACACAGTATCTAGTTGTGGTAGTGAAAAGGGGAAAAAAATATAAAATGATGGATAGAAACTGGGCGGAAAAAGTAGGAGGAAATGGAGTAACATGGTGGAGGAAGATAGGGTTCAGGTCTGCAGACGTCAGGGTAAGAGAACAAATAGCACAAAAATAGATAGGATGTAATGTGGGACACAAACATCTTGCCCTATGCACAGTTTAATGTAATTCTGAAAGCTGCTGCTGCAAGTCTCCAGATCAAACTGAGTCTGAAATTTCTTTTCAAGGTATAAAATAATTTTCAGTGGCTTTTAACGACATAGTATGAACTTAGGAGCTGTTCATACTGAACAAAAAACAAAACCAAAAAACTTCAAACAACCAAACCAAAACAAAACAACAACCAAAAAGTTTGTCTACATCTATAAGTGAAAACAAAAGAAGAGTGAAATGAGATGTAACTACTTCTGAACACATGGATTTTTAGGCAACACACTCATTTTCTATAGTTGTCAGAAAAGTAAATGTTCCAGAAATATGGGAGTTGAAAAATTATCCATCATCTCTCTTCATGAAGGAAGCTAGATGAGATTCAATGAAGTTATGCTTTGACTGCATAGGCAAGGTCATATTGCTTTGCCATTTCGATAGTCATGCTGAGCAGCTTCTCTTTGGCCAACATCTTACACATATACCATTCAATTTTTTTTAAACACTGTCACTATGACTAATATGTTAATATAGAGATGACGTTTAAAAGAACCAGATTTCTGAACAGCATTGATTTACATCATGGTTTTGGTTTTTTTTTTCTAATGGTAGGGTTGGAAGGGACCACATGGTTAGATGCCACCAAGTAGGTGGCAGTGCCTTAACCGTATGCATATTGTACAGGCCAATATATAATTTAAAAACAAGAGAGTGATTAATTCATTTTGAAACAAACAAACAAAAAACTAAAAACTTTCCAAAGGACAAAGTCTTGTACTAAGCTTTCATTGTGGTAGTAGGGACGTGCACTCTTACTATACCTTTTTGTAAAGCAGCCCACTAGCAACATTCTTGTTACTTTACTGCAGCTACAGGGATAGTAGCTCTACTCACTATGGTTTCCACGGGGAAGACTTGAGATCAGATGTATAGCATTCACATGCACTTATTGCATTTATTATTTATGCAATGTAAGATCAGGTCATGTAGCACCATATTTTAGCCAACTATTTAAATCCTCTTTATATGTGGTTGGTTTTTTTTTTACAAGTGGAAGAAAACTCAATCAGTATGCTTCTAAATTCTGTTTTTTCAGTTTGAAAATGTCAAATAAGAGTAAAATATGCTCCAAATTTTACAACCATTATTGCTTGAATATGTTTCAGTTACTTATTAGTTTATTGAAGTAATGAATCTCCTGATTTAACTCAGGTAATTGTACTCAGAATGAAGCTGATGAAGCATTTAAGTATGGATTAGTCCCAATGGCAAAGATTACAACATTCAGCCTTCACAAATTAGCATATTTCTGGTCTGAGGTCTTTGAAATATTGACACATAAAGTTAAATTATTCTCAGAAATAAGGAAATAAACTTGCCTTAACAGAGCTATATTGTTTTGATAGCTGTGAATAATATTAATTCTCACTGGCAATGCTAGACATAGTGTATGTCTCATAAGGCCTGCTGTGGTATCAAAGGCGATTTAAGTAGGATCACCCCAGAAACTGATAACCTCTTGGGAGAGATTAGCTGCTGTTAAACCTACAACTGATACCCAAACTGCACTTCCTTTTTTATGCCATTAGAATGAAAATTGTTCATGGTCTTTGTCCTGAATCAGAAATGGTAAAGGAAATACATGGTTGTATTCTCTTCCTTCCAGATAACATTTTTTGCAAGGTGAAAAGATGTTTATATAAATGTAACTGAACACCTAATTTTTGTTGCATTCAAAAAGGAAATAGTGTATGCTATTGATTGAGAAAACTCCAAAGGTCAATGTTAATGCATATGCCCAAAATAGAAGGGTACACATTATTTTTTTGAAATTTTCCCTAGAAAATAAAATAGTAACTGTATTTGGATCGGGAAAGAATAACAGCGTAGGTAGGACACTGGAATACATGAGACCAATTTCAACCTGCAGACAGTCTATTGTTTGAATGTGAATATAAAATCAATGCAAATTCTTTGATGCATTCTAAAGATAGAATATAGAAATTTCAAACAAACATAATGCATTAGAGAGCTTTTAATATAACAAGCAAGTTATATGTCTTAAAACAATACTTTCTCGTAAATTTTAATTTTATTTCTGGAAAGAAAAATAATTATTTTTCTCAATATATTATCTTTTAATAGCCACTATCCCAGCTTTTTTCTTCTGTGTTAGACCTTAATAAATATTAAATATCTAAATTTTCTCGAATACAAACAGAACTACTGTTCAAGTACCTGGAGTACCAAAGATCTTCTAAATACAGAGCAATAGAGTCCAGCTCATTGGCCTGCATCCTGCCTATTTCAAACTCTTTCATGTCAGTGCTAAAATCTTGATGATAGGAGAAAATCTTCAATTTAACAGTGATGAAGGATTTCTTCATCTGACTTTGCTTTTATAAACTTTTGGACACTTAATGAAAATGGAATGCATAATTTGGAAGAGTGAAGTGTTGGTCATTAACATATACCACAACTGTCAGTTGTAGATTAATATGTTTATATTCACACAGAAATAAATTAGAGCTATTGTTTTGCTTAACAGACTGCTACAATCTTGTCTCAAGACCAAAGGTTTGTCTAAGTATAAAATAATGTTGAGCCAGCATTACAGCTCCCATGCCAATTCTCATCTTTCTGACTGCACAGATGGAGTAAAAGGGCTTCTCTGTGTGTTTTTGCCAGCTAACATAACCAGATCATCTTACGGCTGCTCTAAATTTTTATAAAAGGTTGTTATCTCCTTCTAAATATCACCCATTTGCATTTCTTCAGATTATTTCTTAAAAATAATCAGTAGTTATCATTTCCACCTTTTCAATGAAGTATATTGAATATCATAGCAGCAAATTGAGTAGCACTACCTCTAGTTATGATTACCTGTGTTCTGTCAGAGAGAGCATCAGGGAGAAATGACAGGCACCGATACAGTTAGGTCATAACTCTCCACTTTATTAGCGAGCATCAGACTTTTATAAGCAATGCAAAGCTGGCTTGGTTACAATAATTCCAATTAGACTTTTCCAGCTGCACTTTCTGCGATAAGCCTTGCACTTTCACATACTCCTTCAGGTTCTGCCTTGCTACATTCTTTTAAGCTTACACAGTTTCTTTCCCACATGCTCAGCTACCTTCATATCTATACTCCAACAAGCAACTTGTCCTTGATGATTCTTCAGGCCCACTGTTCCCAGGCTGATGTAGCCAAAGTCTGAGCCTGCATCTGAGGGGGCTGTGTCTGAGCCTCATGCAGCTTACGGTCTCACATAAGCGAAGTCTGGATGGGCCACAGGTCCTTTTTCCTTCAAGTACCTTACTACAGTGTTCTAAGTTAACTTTTTTTTTTTTTTTTTTTGAGACAATCAGACAGACAAACAGGGCAAAAAAAAAGGTGACTTTTTTTACCCTCTTAACAGCTGAAGGTTTAAAAAACAAAAAAAAAGGCAGAAACCCACGGATTTCACAGCTCTAGATCTACAGCTGATGAAAGTCAGTACTGCGCTGTTTCAGAGGGACTGTGCTGATTTTTGCCAGCTGAGAGCTTGAGCTGGCTCAAAAAGCTGAATAATCAAAGATGTGTCTACTTTGGAAGCTTTCCTTAAATGACAGCTCATGTAATCTAAGGGGACTTAGAAGAGCTTTCATTTAAATCCCTCGTCTGTATAGTCTCTTACTACCTGACAAATAATTGCAGCAGATATACTTCTCACTTCATTTTCAACACATCTCAAAGGCATACACCCAGCCTCCCAATGTGCCAAGAAACAGAAAATATTCTGAAAAGACAGATAAAACAAGCTGAATAAATTATTATATAAAACCCTGATTATTTTATGTTTCTTTTATTTGCATTAAATGGTGGGAAGCAATAAATTCCAATCATCAATAAGGTTTTGACTTAATTCACCACAGTATTACTTCAGCTGCATTTCAGTGTACTTTAATTAGCTTTACAGGAAATCTACATCAGCTTAAAGATAGACCAAACCATGCTATATTCAAATCCTCTGTTATCTACCACCTCTGTTTTTGACATACCTACTGAATTTTTATATATCTTATGAACGTCTGTTTTACCACGTTCATATACTACGCCCTTCTGTGGGTCTGTACACACATGTTTATGTTTATATACACCATCTCTGTACACATACTGCAATAGACTCACTGTGAGCACTGGTTCTTATCAGATAATTGCTCAAGTGTAAACTGTCTCCCATGTTATATTTTAGCAGGTTGCTAAGGATATTTAACATGCTCTGAAGCTGCCTATTTTTGGTTCCACATTGTGAGTCTATAATGTAGCCATATTTTTCTACTTAATGCTTTATATGTTGCAAGTATTCAATTTGCACCTCAGTTAACGGGAATTTATTGTACAGTAAGAAGCAATTGACTGCTACAAGGACTTTTTTTATTGTTTAATTCATTCACAATAAAATTGAATTAATCTCATAATATTCTCAAAATTGTAACTGACATAAAAAAAGTATATATAAAAATAACCTATCAATTAGCATACTCACTTAATGTCAAAATATATTTAAATTAATTTAGTCTATCATTAATTGATTCAAATCAGATTTACTTCTTGGTTTATAAGACAACCAAATTGCTAAGGAAGGCTTTTAGTTTTACATTGTGAATAATGAAAGCATAACTATGCCCACAATATTTATGAAACTCAATTCAGCAGCATTGGATTGTGATTTATGTTGCCATCTGCTAAAACACATACACAAACAGTATACTACATTTGCCTTCAAAAAAGCTATAGGATTTCCAAAAAACTGCCACAAAATGTGGTGAAATAGTGAAATATTTAAATCATGTATAATGTTTATCCAGTCAGATATTTAGCTTCACTGATGCTGCACTGTCAGGGCAAGAATGAAGCAGAGCCACATAACACAGTAAAATGAAGGTTAGAGACGCTGAAAGTATGGTATTCTTACCCTTCTAGACACCCTTAATAGCATGGCTTCAGTAGATGTGTTGGAAATTGTGATGGTAAGTAGTGATATTCTACAGCTGCTGAAGTAGAAAACTTTGAGACATGACAAAGCCTGAGAGACTACTGGAGTATATAACATTAAAAAATGGTTTAGTTATTTGTTTTATTTATGTCAGTTTATCAAACATTAGGATGAAAGTCCTAGGGTCTAGCTGCCTTTGACAAAGTAATTAGATTAAAGCCTGACAGAAGCACAAAAAGCAAATGAACAGGCAATCTCTGGTCAAAAATATACATTTTCCACTTTCTCACACACAAAGCTTATTTTCCCAAAGTGAAAATCCATCCCTGTGCCATGTCTTCACCCTAGCTTTTCTCAGGCATTAGCTCAAATGGAAAGGCTCCACAGACTGTCATAAAGGTCAGCATACATAGCTATTTCCTTTGCCAATCTTGAGTACAAAATCCAAAATCAGTTTTTCAACTCAGA
Organism: Urocolius indicus; assembly: GCA_013401255.1. Lineage (NCBI taxonomy): Eukaryota > Metazoa > Chordata > Aves > Coliiformes > Coliidae > Urocolius > Urocolius indicus. The sequence goes on along the minus strand of WBNH01012053.1, from coordinate 4,065 downwards.
AAGCCCTATGTTATTGCCCAAGAAATGTGAGGTTGTTGCAGATCAAAACCAAATGCGTCATTCCTCAATCCACCATCAGAAACCATCAGGCAAAACCTGCACACTTAAAAGAGCATACATCTCTGTAACTCAGAAAGTCAAACACTATTTCTACACCAGTAGTTTCCAGCTAATTTAAGAGGCAGTTTTAAACATGGAGTACTGTAGCTGCTGAACCATTAAGTCAAACACTGAATGACAGTTGTAAAGACTACACCAAAAATGTACAGTTGAACAGAGGCTGACAGAAAGGTTATGCTGATAACTCTTTGATATAATTGGCTTACACAGTTTAACTAATAAGCAATTACTTTGTTTGGCAGACTTAGTGGTACACAGTGGTATAAGCTTTTGCCATATTCTGAATTGTTGGGACATGAAGAGGCTCAGGCCTGTACGGTGTTTAAAGTATATTGTTGAGAATTGTACCTACTCTAGCTCCTCCCACTGAGCCTCAAAGCTAGTTCACCTCCTGTCAGCTTGGTGAAAAGCAGCAATCAATTTATATAACCTCTCACCTTGTTTTATCTGTTTTTCCATGCTACGTTAATCCACTTTGCAGACAACTAGTTCTTTGCAATATCTCATATTTTAGTTAGTGCTAGGCACACAGAAATACCTTCCACTATGTTCTCTGTTAACCAATATGAAAAGCATGAAGAAAGGATTTTGTGCATTGTAATTATGTCAGTGAATTATAAACTTTCATACTAGTCCCAGGGAAATGCATAGCTTAGGCTGTTTGCCTGTTGTCCAACACAGACACGGTAGACATCTGTCTAGAAGCTATGTCTCCCTGACGTCATCATTGTTCCAATAAGTAATAACGATTCTAGACTTCAGCACTGATTTTCTTATTTGTAAATGTATTCACGTTCCAATAAAAAGTTAGAAACTTTACTAAGTGTGCCAAAGAGCTTCTGTCTCTTGACTACTCTGAGCTGGTACAGTCAATTGTGCAGACTCTTCATTTTGACTAAGAAAGACAAGAGGGAAGAAGACAAAGTTATATTATGTTCAGATCTTATCCCAGTATAGATTTATTATATAGCAAGGGCCATATCATGGATTATAAAATTAAATAATAGATCTCCAAAAACTAGGAAAAGTCTACATAGAGTCTAAGAAATGTAAAAATTAGCTTTTCTACCTTTTCTCTAGCATGATCAGAAAGCCAGTCTGAGACTCATAAATTGGTCTGACACAACTAGGAGAGTTTGTTACCTCACTTCATTTCTTTTTAAATAGGATTTATGTAGCTCTTTAGTCCCTGTCTGCACAAAAAGCCTTATGACAATGATTGTCAGAGTTCTTCAAAGCCAACTAAACTTTACAATAAGAGCTATGCAAAAAGTTCTGCTAAAACTGCAGGCGGCAAAATTATCTAATTCACCTAGTCTTTCATGGGAAACCTTAAAAGCAGTTTTTTGTTATTTCCCAAGTTTTCTTAAAAGGTGTTTTAATAAACACTTTTCTGTGTGAACCTTTTCATCAGCCTTATATCTTCTAGACATTATCAACCTTAAATGACCTCAAAAATTTTCATTAAGCCTCACAACAATTTTTAGCTTGTACCTCTCTTTCCTGTTTAGCATTTTTAATCCTTGGTTCCGCAGAGACTAGCTTTCACAATATTTTTTTTCCCCATTTTAGGTCATACCAGGGCTACTTCTCTGAAATTCAATTAGAACCTTATAACTGTTCTCTATAAATTTCATCACTTCAAAAAACAAACAGTAAGATCTTGAATCAAGAACTCTGTGACTGCCAGAAGGGGTTTATTAGCACTTTGTCAGAAAAGTGTATTTGCTTTAGGCAGATCAATCAAATATACTTCAAATAACAAGTCCTTGAGCTCTGGATAGTGTAGACGTACCTAATATTCAGATTTGGTAAAAAAAAAAAAAAAAAAGCTGTCACTCCATCTTACCACAAAAGAGTATAGAATGAGCTGGCTCTTAACTGCAAAATTATTGCTTCAGAACATTTACTTTTACCTTCAACTTTAGGCAAAGGCCTGTTCACAGAACATTTCTTTTGTTGCCTTGCTCTGGACCAGTAGAACAGCCATTAAGGCTTGGCAAATGACTGCTTTTCATTTATCTAGACATCAGTTCCCAAGAATGTCTTTTCAACCTGCATAAACCACTGACTGATTTGGCAGTTTAAGGTACGTCTGCATTGGGTGAATTTGCAATATAATAATTATATTAATGTCATTTAAGATTAAATCACCAACTAAAGTCTCATATTACAACTGCACAGGACATGTATAGTAGGAAATTGCAGTGATGTTACTGATTATATTGGTGAAAATTTCACCTGTACAGATATGCTACTATACAGCATATCACCTTGAGATTTATTTTCTTGACTTCCAAGCTGTCAAAAAAAGATAAAAAAGACGTGATTCTACCATTTGGTCTGTATATTTCTCCTAGCTTCTGATGTATTTTGGGTAATTATAATTTTGTCATACAAACTGTAGTGCATGAACAGTTTCAGGAAACAAGATCATATTGCCCTAATAGTTGTTAAAGAATGGAAATGTCCAACAATGGAAAATGCTGTTATAAAATTCCCAAGAAATTTTATCTTCTGAATTATTTTACACCAGTGTAATTCTATCCACTTCCGGTTTTTTCCTCCAAGTTACTTTACAAATCAGCTGAAATCACTGCTCCACTCTAATGACTGACCACATGAGTCAATTTGAGCACTCTAATCAGCATTCAGGAGTTCTGACTCCACATAAATATTTTACAGTTGGATGAACAGAGGTAGAAGGAGGGAAATTATCTAGAATTGCCATCCAACGTATATCTAATATTTCCAATATTTTCCAATATTCTGTGAACCTGTCATTTCCAATCAAGTGTATTTTACTAGATATCTTCAGGCCCATACATTTGAGTACCCAATCCTCACTGAAATTAATAGGAACTTACAGCTTGTGCTGCTTAAAAACTCTGTACCTTGATGTGCTCTTGATTATATTCCATGATGTTTTATTCACAAAAATAGCAAACTGGTACCAGAGAAACATAAAACTCAAAAACTCTATCTCCTAGGGACACAGGGACACTCCTCTAATCTTTGATTTACAACACTTTCACCTTAAAATTATCAAATTCTTTGCATAAAGAAATTTGTCAACAGAGTTACTACATAAAATATCTAGAGCTATTCTATAAAGCTCTGTTGAGAGAAAAGAACAGTAATTGGAAGAAAAGAATACTAATCATCACTGAGTAGGACACTAGAGTCTTACTGTCTTACTTACTTACACATCTCTGCTTTGGCATTCATTTTCTATGCCAGGTCCTTCTGAATTTATTTGCTTTTGTTTGGTTTTCTTTTTCACTGATTACATTAAATTTGTATTGGTTTCCTAAGTACACTATATAAAACATGAATTGTTTAAGTAGTCACTGTTCAGATTATCATTACTTTCCTTCTCACCTTAATATTATCACAAACATCACACCTTCCTTGCCAACCTATTGTTGATTTAATGACCTGACTTGCTCATGACAATAATGCCTCTTATCTTCCAAGTTGTTCAATACATTTAAGAATGACTGAGATCTCAAGTGACTGTGAAAGCAAATTAGAATCACCATAAAAAGTTTTGTGGTAAAAAATAATTACAGGAGTTTGAATGCCAAATGAATGAACAATGTAAGTATTTTATGTAGCTCCGGTTTCCCCAAATAGAGCAGCTGGGAATGAACCTTCTTTAGCTGGTGTTTTTATAGGACTTCAACTGGAAATTCATCAAATAATCCCAAACCTCTGATGTAATTGCTAAAATACATGTTGAAAACTTGTCAATTCAATCTAATTGCTTGCAAAGGACAGAGACCTAAATGGAAAAATCATTCTGTTATTTTAGCTGAAGTAGCCAAACTGACTGTCATCCTAGCTGATGGTAACAGAAATTGTCCCAATCTCTGGACTGAGTTTGCCAAGCATAGCTATCATAACTGCTCTCTGTCTGACACCCTGCCCTTCATTTTGATGAAT
>WBNH01012039.1:0-13187 GCA_013401255.1 Urocolius indicus | reverse complement strand
TAGAACTTTCTGGGTTGAGATAAGGACAGTTTAATAGAACACCACAATGACTAGGCAGTTACAATGATGGCCAAAGAAAAACGAGCAATGCCCAATGTAACTGCTCACGGCGCTCAGCCCGGCGGCAGAACTGCAGTTCCCGCACTGGCCGTAGCGCCGCCCCGGCCCAGCTGCTGCCCTGATATCCCGAGCGTGATGTCACGTGGGATTGAACAGCCTGGACACGGCCTCAGCGGCAGCTGCGGAGAGTAAAATTTCTGGATAAAAGAGAGGGACGTGTTTTTTGTATCGGTATCAGAATAGAAAATACAATTTGGTTGTCCAAAATCCTCAAAAGGAGCTGAAGTCAATGTGCTGCAGAACTGGCTTTGTACAATCTTCTCTGTTGGAATAGCTCTTCTTTCTGCTAACATTGATATTTCTGCTATCCATTGATAGAAGCAGCAGTCTTAGGAGAAAAAATTCACTTAAATCTCAGTCAAGAGACAAAAATATCCTAATCTCTGGGTATTTCGTTACTCTACAGTATGGAAGACACTTCATCTGTTGTGTTTGGTGGGGGAGAAAAATTTGAAGAGTCTCCTTTACAAATAGATGTGGAGCCAAAACTAACATAGAAACACTAAGACACAAGTCAAATTCAGGAGATTGTTTGGTTTTGTTTGGCTTTTGCAGAGCAGAAAATTTATAACAGAAAAAACAACAAACCAAAAAACCCCAACTTCTCCTCCAGTGAAAGGAAAGAACCTCTACACTGTGTCCTTACAAATATAAGCCCTCTGTTTGGCATGGTCAAATACAAAGACTATATTATACTTTACAAAATGGTCTCCTAACAAACAATTACACAGTGTTATGTTTGTGCTGCTGATAATACTGTCAAAATGATGTAGACACAATTTTCTTTCCCTGCAGTTTTTATTCCTACAGGTCATTTGGTGATGATTTAGTTTAATAAATATTTCTGAGAAGCTATAAAAATATCTTAAGAAACATGTAGTACTTCAACATGGTTTTAGACATGTTATTGTTAAATGCCACAAAATTCCCCTGTAGTCAGATGTCCTTGTCTCTCTTCATTCCTTGATGTGTCTTGGCATCTTGACCTTGCAATGTTTTGTCTGATAATTCTCAACTTTTCTCTTTCAATCTTAATTGCCTCTGCTCTGTGAGTTTTCTTGCACATCACTTCTTATAGCACCCGAGGCAGAACTGGCAGAGATGTCACTGCTACACAATAGGGGATTTAGCTGCTTCTAATTTGCTCCCTCATGTAAACAAGTGTTTTCCAGAGGCACCATGTCTTGTGATTATGTAAAAATATTAATAGTCTAATGGAAACAAAAAAATGACAGACATCTTTCCAGCACTATAATAGATAACTTTTAATAATGAAGTAATTAATTCTCTCATAATATGTAATATTTTATGTAACATTCTATATTCCATCTATAACCTTAAGAGCAAGCAAGATTTTGCCATTATTTTACATTTAAAATGGAATCATGAAGTAGTAGTTTTCCCCCAGGGAGCCCGAGCAACCAGGAGTGCAGTGAACAGGGCCTGGCATGTCAGTTTGTGCAGCAGCTGATGCTGGCAGTTCGAGCAGGGAGGACAGGCAGAGAACAATCCCACAGCCCACACAGAGAGACGGAAGTCAGAGAAGTGCTCCTGCTTCAAGTTAGGCAAGATGATGAGCACATGCCTGAGGGCTGAAGCCAAGGATCAGGTGGAGAATGCCCTGGATTGATGCATCCACCCAGACAGAGTGGGTCAGCAAGAATGCTTCATTCTAGGTGGATTGCAGCGGGTGTTTAGGATGTTTAGACACATCTGCTGTTAAGTATGTGTCATAGGTGCCTTCAAATTCAAGAGCTGCAGCATCACCTGAAAGAGCTGCAAGAAACCATTAGTAGACTGCATAGTATTAGAGGAGCAGAAGTGAAGATTAACAGATGGAGGTATATGGAAGTCTCATGGGAGACTTCCAAGATAAGAAAAACTCTCTTATTGTGAGGGTGATAGAGCCCTGGCACAGACTGCCCAGAGAGGCTGTGGAGTCTCCTTCCTTGGAGGTCTTCAAGATGCGTCTGGACACATTCCTGTGTGACCTGGTGTAGGTGGACCAGCTTATGCAAGGGGGTTGATCTAGATGATCCCTAAAGGTCTCTTCCAGCCCCTACCATTCCATGATTCTATGATCTGCCTTAAAAGGTATTTTCTTAACACTGTGTTTAAATAATGGTAAGGCTTGTACATGTGTGTTCCAGTGTTCAGAGATAGGAAAGGTGAGAAAGAAGGAAAAATGTCACCAATTGCTTCCATGCCAGGTATATACCAATACAGTGCCCACAGACAAAGCGGACTATTATTTTGTTTTTCTCGTACAGTTTGTGTGTTAGGTGTGCTATAAAACTCCAGCCTCTCTTACTGTTTGAGCATCACATAAATACTAAAGACTAGCTATGAGCAACAAACACTAAATGCATACTGTAGAAAGGCTTACATATAGCACTATTTTTCTCATTCAATTTCTTGAATGGGAACAAGAACTTTATACAATAGCCATCAAATCTCAGCTTACTGCTCTCATCTAATGAAATAGGTAGCAAGGTTTGTATCCTAAAAAGAGGGATGAATGCATAAGGTAAACTTCTGCACCTCGCAAAACTCTTCACAATGTGAAGAAATGTTTTGCGGGAAATCACACATTTCTCACTTGCCTCAAATATCGGTTTTAGAAGAAACAAAAGACTTACCTAAACAAAGCAAGGGAGGAAACCTCTTAGCTTTTTCTATCCTTCTAAGTTCCATAATTCTTGTTACAGCAGTGTTAAAAGTGAGAAAAATACAACTGCCCTCCATAGTATTATTGCTACCATCATCTGTCTTATGCTTTAGATGACTGAAGAGCAGGAAATATCTTTTTGAGTCAAAAAACAGTATGAAAATTTTTAACAATCAAGGAAATCTCCCGAAATCTGGAATTATTTAGAAAAACAAAACAAAACAAAACAAAACCCACTTGATTTCCTCTTTGTGTGGAGCCACGTTTTGCTTGGTAACAGGGGAGGGGGCTGCAGTGCTGCCCCAGTAAGCAGGTCTTGAAATATCTCCCAGCTCTGAGGTGGACCCACCTCCAGCCTGGCTGGGCCAATCTGCCCCTTCTGCTATCAGTATTTAAGGAGGGAAATCTGCATCTGAAGGAGGAAGTGACCATGTGGAGTCCACAGTCTGAGGAGGAAGGAAGGAGAAGTGCCACACCTGAGACGTCTCTGCAACCTGTGGTGAGAACGTAGTCTGTGGCCCTGCAACCCATGCAGGGCAATGGCAGGACTGAGAGACACCAGCAGCTCCACGCGAGTGCGCCTGAACAGGCAGGAGACTGTGTGAGGAGGTGACACCACCACAAAATTCCTCAAAAATGCAATTGCAGCCTTCACTTTATTTTAAAAATACTGGAGTAGGAGTTTCCTCCTCTCTCCTAACATTGCTTATTAAGGAAAACTGAAACTGCTTCAGTCTGCCAGCAGAAACAAGGCTCGGCTCTTTTTGTTACTTGTAAAGAGACAAACTGGCATCTCCTTCAGTCCAATAGGGTAAAATAACAATACAGTTAAACATTACAATGAATTTTTTGTGAATTTTTTTTCTACCCAACAGCACTCTTCCAGGATGTAACAGAGAGCTAAAAACTCTGAATCAGGAAGACAATGCAACAGAAGACATAGCTGAGACGAAGAAATCTATACTTTCTTCTGGTTATCTCATTAGCATATTTGTTCATAATTTTCTTGCAGAAGAAAAATAATGAATCATCCTTTACTGTTCAGTGCTGCAACTTACAGACTACAGCATACCAACTGAAATAGAGACAACCTTCCTACTCCAGTGGCCAATTCAAGCTAACAAAAGGAAGAAAACTCTCTGCCTTTAGGAGAGAGTTCAGGGCCATGGGAGATATAATGTTACTTTTCTATAGAGAAAGTTTTCACAGGGGTGATATTCAAAGATACATCCTGAGCCTTAGGCATTTATGCTGTCTCACACTATATACATGATGCTCTACTGAATATGCTGCATTTTGGGATTCTCATTCAGAGGCATCCAGTTCTACTGTTACATAGGAGATAACTTGTGGGTTTGGATTCTTCTGCTTGGCTCAAGCATTTGAAAGAGTGGTGGTTTTTTTTCTAACTTTTAGATTTTTGCAGTGCTCTCTGAGTTTGACCCAAAGACCATAGGGTGACCCTTCATTCAGCAGCTCAGGTTCCAAGTCAGTCTCAATGAAGTCCACAGATGCAAAGGCAACAGAGTTACTCTCTAATTTTTCTAGACTTCACAAAATCTTCCCAGAATTCAGATAAATCTATGAACATATAGAGTTTTCAGTCAAAGAAACAAAATAAGTCATTCTTTTTCAGAAATGCAGGCTTGTAAAGTGGTTATAGCTCCAGCTGGCCATGAGAGGGAAACGGAATAGCTATTTAAAAGCATTCAGTTGCTATCTACCCCATTATATGGAAAACAAAATAGCTAATGACTTCTTCTGAGCTGCAATATTTACAGTGATTATTGGCTTCTAGATGTTATTGATCTCTATTGACATTAAACTGTGCATTAAACTGTGCAGATCACTGTATAAGACTTATCTTAGATTCATCTATTAAAAAAGAACCAGTCAGCAACTCAGAGTTAAAAAATGGGGATTCCTAAGTGTCAAGAACTGTTCTAATATATGTCATCATGTTTCCAGCAAATTCTTACATATAATTGGAGAGATTTTAACAATCCTTCTTGGTAGCCAATAATGAAATTCCAGGAGTCACCCTCAGCAGGATAGAATTATCTGTCTAAAGGAAAAATAAATGTTTTGTGTCAAATTATTTTGGTGAACATGTTTGAACTGCTCTAGCTATGAAGACATAATCAGAAATGAGAAAGTACACTGACAAACATAAATCTTTGAGAGTTCAGGAAGACAAAAGAGCAAAATTTAATCACAAAGCTTAAATATGCAAGTATGTCCAGAAAGACATTATTTTGACAGTGCTGTCTAAATGAGTAGACAAGAGTGATAAACTGATAAAACTGATAAACTAGCTCCTTTTTTTCTTCTTTGGAGTCCCTCTGGTTTCATTAATAGGACCATTAAATCTAACACTCAAGCAGTGATTCTCCTTTTTGAGAAAATAGCAGTTATAACATTAAACTGGTGGTTCAAACCAGCTATTTTCAATAACCTTTAGCTGAAGAGAAGCTCTATACTTCCTAAAGTGAGTCTGAGATGTTTTCTTTAACAGTAATCACATAGATTCTCGGACCTCATGGAAGATAGGAGTGAATAAAACCAAAAAGAATTCCTGTTCAAATTCCAAAGCTAACCTTAGTTAAATACAGAGCATTAAGAGAACAGTCTTCTGCTTCTGCTATATTTTTTCTGCTTAATAAAAAATAACACAGACCATCTGAAGATTTGGAAATGCTAGGCTGAATATGCTTAATAGAATATCCCATAAGGATGACAGCTGTGCATTTATGGATGGATGAAAAGTACAGACTGTTAGTTGTGCAGTCATTCTCTTAGAGATATTAAGATCTACTGCTAAGGAGTAGGAAAATGCAGTTGCAGAGCACACAGCTGTCAAGCTCTGTTGACGAAAGGCTTGTTTTTTAAAGAGGCTTATTTTCTACACATCTGAGGAGGCAAAAAGAAGGTAATGGATTGACATGCCTGGTGAGTTAGACTGGAATAAATTCATATGAGTATTTTTGTTTTGGGGGTGGTGGTGATGAAAAAGTTTTTTCATCACCACAAAAGGTTTGTGATCATGAGGAGAGCATGAGGCATGAGTCAGTAAATCTGCCTGAGCAGTTTCTAGGTCAGCATGGGGGATAGCACCAGCTGCAAGACAGGAAGCAGAGGGATTTATGGGGACCAGAGACTTATAACTGTTCCATGATGAAATTGTGATAGATATGTTTATGGTGATACAAGTATGTAATTTTAGTTATGTTTTGAGTGAAGACAGAGGGGACAAAGAAAAAAGTTTCCTTGGAGATGCTGAGTCCCTCCTTCCATCCACACAAGCTCTGTGGGGCAATTCCATAGCACAAGGGCAGCGGGCTGTTGCACAGCTCTTCTTTCTGCTGGCTATGCTCCCCTGGGAATGTGTAGTAGCTCACCTCCTGATAAACACCATGGCAAAAATAAGACCTGGGAGAAATGATGGTAAGCCTCACCAATCTATTAGGTCTATGCTCTTCCTGCCAAAAAAAATGTTTCCTTTGACACTTCAAAAACATAGAAGAGTGATTGATTAGATACTAGCCAAGTACATATCTGGATATATTGTTGGAGAGACCGGAGAACACACCAAGCTCTGAGGGCATCACATCTCCTAAACAAAGAACTTCTCCTTCCATTCCTGATATTTTGTCCTTTGCTCTCCTGCTCAGTGTCTGTCAGAAGCTTAGATTTGATTTAACCTGTAATAGATCAAGGAAGGTGTTGAAGTTTAACTCCATCTGGCAACAAAGCATCACACAACCTCTCACTTACTCCTCCCTGCCCTTCTGGTGAGATGAGCAGGAGAATTAAAAGAAAAAAAAAGTAAATCTCATAGGTAGAGATAAGAATAGTCTAATAATTTAAATACAACAACAATAATAATAACAACAATATCAGTAGTGAAGAATAAGATAATTGAAATGAGAGAAATAAAATCCAAGAAAGAGAAATGATGCGCAATGCAATTGCTTGCCACCTGCTGACTGATGCCCAGACAGTCCCAAAACAGTAATCAGCACCTCCTGGTCAGCTCCAGTTTATACACTGGGCACGACATCCTGTGATGTGGGAATATCCCTTTGGCTACTTCATGTCAGCTGTCCAGGACAGGCAGGGAAACTGGAAAATCCTTGACTTTTGATAAGCACTACTTAGCAACAACTGTAACATCAGTATGTTATTGACATTATTCTCACACTAAATCTGCCCTATAGCAGTTACTGGGAAAATCAACTCTTTTCCAGTCTAAATCAGGACAGAAGGCTTCAAAATATTTGTGAAACATTCACTGATTAACCTGAAACCAAAATGTCACACACCTTAAGTCATAATTCTAGGACAGAGCTGTCTGTCATTGGTGTAATTTATATTTTCGTTTGGTGTGACAGCACTTGATCATAGTCTTGTTTCATTTACTGTCAATTAGGATGTTATTAAATTCCATTAGGACTATTGTATTATATCTCTGCTGAATACATCAAGGGATTTAGATAGTCTTACTTTTCTCAAAGCAGAGGAAAAAATGTAAAAAATTCACTTCATTTTTTTGCTTAAATAAAAATGTGAGCAAACAGCTTTTGCGTAGGCACATATCATATCTTCTTAGGAAGTGCACAAACACAGAGGTACACATGGAAATCATCATTCTTCTTTGATTAAGGCTGCAGACAGTTCAGAAGGTGCTGGCTAAATGTTATTTGATGTCTTCTCATCCATGTTTGCTTCCTTCTCAGGTTTAACCTCTTGGGGTTGCTTTTAATCAGAAACGTAAGCTAAGAAATTTAGTTAACATACTACTGGTGGCCCACGTCTGTTTTGCCTAATGAACAATTTTTTTTATAACACACATGTATAAATTGTGTGTCACTCAGGTATAAAATTATTACTTGATCTTTTATCATTTTATCTTGATTGCAACATTCTATGTAAGTTTTTTTTAATCATTAATGGCCTGCTAAACCAAATTCTCCTCATTAATGCCTAAGAAGTTATGGAGTGATTGTAATCGGGTGGCTCTCAAAGAGACAGGTGATCTGATTAGCTGGAGAGAATCCCACTGCTTCACAATCATCAGATATTATAAAGTTCTTGTGAATGTTGCATGGATTTTTAAATGCTCTCTCATATGTTTAGCTACATTCAATGAATACAGGCCATTTACCTACTATGCGATTCAAAATAGGGTATCTTTAAGCCTGAGGAAATGCATTCAAAGTAAAGTGAAGCCTGCTTAATATGTTACAATATGTTAAAAATTAAAGGGAAAAAATCCTATCATTTTAAGGTAGATACCAGGATTTCGGTTATGCTGCCCTCTTATGTCCTTGTGAAAGATCAGAATCTTGTTCTGACACATCTGTCTTCCAGATATATGAGGCATTGATTTCCAAACGTATAACAGGAATAGTACTGTGAAATGAACTGCACTCAAGCTTTTCTGCTACAATGTATTGCCAGGAGAAAACATAAGTGAATTGCAACTGCAGAATTATGTCTCTAGCAAAATAGTAGTTTAAATAGCATCAATAAATAAGGAAGTAAAAATGTTAACAAAATAAATTTGTAACTCTCCAAAGGACAAAGTACAGAAGACCTTTTCAGAAGATCATGTAAATGCTATGTATATGGTATCTATGGCCTCTCTAAATTGAATAATTTGGAAAAATAGAAGTAAGAAACTGCAAGGTGAGTCACATAATAATCAGTTAGTGCTACGTAACCTCTCATGAATCTGAATGCTAAGTATTTTCATGTCCTACTGGAAAATTCTATATTTAGATTTTTATGTGGAAGAAGTAGAATTATTTTCCCCTCGATCTCATCCTGTCATAGTCAACTTTTGTTTTGGTTTGGGTTTTGTTTTTTGCTAATTTGGCCTGCTAAATTTAGCAGATTGGCCTGCTAGATTTAGCTAAATAGAGCTATGGTGAACTTGACTTTAGAGAATGTTAGGGGCTTTTTTTTTTTAATACAGAAATAAAAGCTGGGAAAAATCGCTTCTATCAAGTTTGTTAAATACATGTGAATGAAATGGTGAGTCCAAGACTCTTTGGAAGCTATTCTATTATTCATAAATTTTATATTGCCCTTATTTATCATGTAAAAAACAAAGACACAGTGTTTTTTGTTTTGTTTTGTTTTGTTTTTTAATAGAATATTCTGGTTACTTGCTAGAATTACTTTATTGGTAATCCACCATAACACTAAGTTTTAATAAAATTATGACTGTAGTGTTATAGTAAGTTTGTGACTGGGTAAAGCTGATGTAAATACAAATACAGGTTTTATAGGAAATAAACTCTAGATTCCACAGGTCTGGTTAAGAAATGCTGCATGTATGAAAATGTACAGTAGATTAAATATAAAAGGTATATTCAAGTTTACAATTCTTTGGAGCTTTTCCTAAGGTGAGACAAATTGCCCCAACAATGTCTCACTAGGCCACAACAAAGAGTATGGCTGGTAACAGCCAAGAAAACTAAAATTTTTCTGTTTTTTTCACAAGAATCGAAATTTATTTTTGTTTTACAAGTAACTGGTATTGGTTTAGAATGTGCTTATAATAACAGATCAGAGAATAATGGAAAATATGTTATTTTCCATTTGAATGATCCTATTTGAATCGAGTTCCTCTAGTAGATGTGGATCTATGTGAGCTGCTTGTGTCAATGAGAAACCTCAAGTTTTTCTGGCAGGCTCCAGTTGTGTATGCCATCTGAAAATACAAATCATTTTCAGAATCATTTAAGTGTCTAAGACTTCTTTCTCTTGCAGAAGTTTTGAAATCAACAGGGATCAATTTGACAGAGGAAAGAAACCACACTTGGGTCAATTATTTTTTCCTAATTCAAGAGAGCTCCTTTATAGTTTCAACACAATTGGACAGAATACAGTACTATAAGAATACATGACATATCTATTTAATACATTAGTATCAGAGTTTAATGCCAAAAGATACCACATTTACTATTGACAAACTGTATTATATGTTCTGATGCTATGTCTTTGATGTGATAACTATTTTGGTCTACTTTGTAGTATGGACCATCTGCTAGAGGCTAGCTCTAAGTGATAGCAGTTCTTTTCATTTCTTATAGAAAAATGTGGATATTTGATCAGATAAAAACACTTCTCTTTCTGTATCCAAAGAATTTCTATTGAGACATACAATGTGCCAAAAATAACTTGACACAATTCATATTTGATTGCATTGTTAGCCTCACTTTGAAAGGAAAACAACAACTGCCTGTTGCCAAAGTCCATTTCTCTTTGAACCATGCTTGGATGAAAACTCACAGCTGAAGCAATTTACCACATGAAAAACAAAATCATCATTGTTTTGCTTATAGAACAGTTTTTTGTACCTTTCATAGTTTGTACTCTGCTTAAACTAGTGGAAAAGATTTTAGATTTTATCTGAATATCAAGCTTTTCCTATTTTTAAAATAACATTGTAAGTTAATATTCAATATATTTTTAATTCCTCACCAAGTCTGAGCACAAAAAAATAGCACAGAGGGCCAACACTGGGTGTCTGTTGGTATGGCCCAACATCACTGGAGGGTCAGACCTCTCCAAATGGAAAAACCATCCTAGTATCAGCACTAATGTCTGCAGGATACCCTTTCAGTAAGCATCGAAGATCATGGAAGTTTGGGATGATTTGTTTATCATCTTGATTAACAAATTCACGTTTCATTACTGTTCAGTACATGTCACTTTATGACTGCTATTTCCACATCTCAAATCTGTCTGCTCACATTATTGCCCTCATGTAACTTTGGACACAGCAGCTGAGGCATGATGTCATAGACTTTCACACTGGCATTTGCTTCTCAGACGTGGGCAGGATAGATGAATTCATTACCTCCTCTTTTCCTCTTATGTATGCTGTGGTGTTTTGGTTTTTTTTCATGGAGAAGTGAGGGACTGATAGTTATTGTTTATGATTGTTGATAAATGATGAAAATACAGGGTTTTTTTATGAGGGGCAGTTCCCTGTTACTACAGGTCAGGTCTCCTGCACTCTGCTCCTGATGTGGTCTATGCTGTAGGAGCCCCGTTTACAAAGAGTTACTTCTTTGAAATAAATTTTAATGCTTTTTCTCCAAAAACATAGAAACCAAGAGACCCTCACTTAAAACAACAGAAAAAAAGGTTCATGATTGTCATCTGCCTTCTTGCAAGAAAATAAGAAAGTAGTGATGGGACCTTAACTAATTGGTAAGGTTTGTATTTCTAAAATTATCTTCTCAGAATCAATTCCAGCTAATAACAAAATAATTTCCCTAGACCTAGCATGCAGTTGGATTGTTTTCCTCTTGTAT
Organism: Urocolius indicus; assembly: GCA_013401255.1. Taxonomy (NCBI): domain Eukaryota; kingdom Metazoa; phylum Chordata; class Aves; order Coliiformes; family Coliidae; genus Urocolius; species Urocolius indicus. Next base: position 2,069 of record WBNH01012039.1, on the reverse strand, counting down.
GGAAAAGCCTTTATTAGTTATCTGTGGCAATATTTTATGAGTTCCTGTGTGACCTACTCTAGATGGTCCTGCTCTGGCAGGAGGGGTTGGACTAGATGACCTTTCGTGGTCATTTCCAACCCTTAAGCTTCTGTGATTGTGTGATTTTCTATTTGGTCAGGAACACTAACTCCATTCCCTGAAGCACTGATAGCACTTAGTCATATTAAACTTGATGTTTTGACAAGTTTCATTAAAAAAATGGTTTCAGAGTGTGCAGTTTTATCTCTTCTCTTATCCGTGTTTTCCTCCATTCAGTTGCCAATAGATGGCTGCAGACAGCAACAAAATTATACTAATGAGAACAATAGTACAATATAAAGCTTCTTACCTTTAAATAATTCAGGTACTGATGACTGTGACCAAACTTAATTGCCATCTGTCAGTAAGTAGGTAAACATGGCAAAAATAGCAGAAAGTGAATGAACATAGAGATTTATCCCTATCGAGAACAAACAAGCATAAGTCTATTTCAATTTTTGTACATATATATTTCATAAATGTATAATTGTGTTTATATTATAGATGCTATGTATTATATATATTATGTTATTGTAAATTATATACATATATATGCACACATATATATAAACACATATACACACACATAGATATATATATGTATGTATGTATAATATATGTATAATTCCTGGTTGACAATAAACTAACCATGAGTCAGCAATGTGCCCTTGTGGCCAAGAAGGCCAATGGCATTCTGGAATGCATCAGTAAAAGTGTGGCCAGCAGTTCAAGGGAGGTTCTGCTCTCCCTCTACTCTGCCCTGGTGAGGCCTCAGATGGAGTTCTGTGTCCAGTTCTGGGCTCCCCAGCTCAAGAAGGACAGGGAACTTCTAGAGAGAGTCCAGTGCAGGGCCATCAAGATGATCAGGGGAGTGGAGCATCTTCCTTGTGAGGAAAAGCTGAGAGAACTGAGGCTGTTTAGTCTAGAGAAGAGAAATCTGAGTGGTGATCTCATTAATATTTACAAGTGTATAAATGGTGGATTTCAGGAGGTTGGGACATCACTTTTTTCTATTATATCTAGCAACAGGATAAGGAGAAATGAGGTGAAGCTGAAACACAAAAAGTTCCATTTAAACATAAGAAAAAACTATTTCACTGTGAGGGTGAGGGAGCCCTGGCACAGGCTGCCCAGAGAGGCTGTGGAGTCTCCTTCCTTGGAGGTCTTCAAGACTCACCTGAACACATTCCTGTGTGACCTGATCTAAGTGGACCTGCTTCTGCATGAAAATTTGACTAGATGATCTCTAAAAGTCCCTTCCACCCCCTGTCATTCTATGATTCTACAATGTTTACTGAACAAAACTATTTCCTCGTATTTTAAGAGCACATGCTTCATGTCAAATATAGTTAAATAATTATGACCTGTTTTTTTGTATACTGATATCTCAAACTACAGACTTTGCACATAGCTAAGAATCTAAAAATCCCCCAAAATTACCCAATCTTTTGCATTTTCCATCCAAAACCAAGATTTTTTAATAGCACTATGGGACCTTCGCAGACTTTTTAATGTCATTTTAGACACTACAGTATCACATTCAGTTCACATTCTCTTTTTGCAGTTTAACACAAGTGAGGATGACCCTTTTTCTGCAAGGAGAGCAGTTTGTCAGTCACATGGAGCTATGAAAAAGGTTAATCTATGTCAGTTTGACTGAATGCATGGAACACAAATATTGAGTAAAACTCTTATAACAATCTTCCACACAAATTTGTTCCAATTTTGTAATCAGTTCTGTGTCTTGATGACTCACATGGTGGTAGTGCGGTGGATGTGGTTTATCTTGATTTCAGTAAAGTGTTTGACACCATCTCCCACAGCATCCTGACAGCAAAACTGAGAAAGTGTGGGATGAATGATCAGGTAGTGAGGTGGATTGTTAAGTGGTTAAAGGGAAGAAGGCAGAGAGTGGTGATCAATGGGTCAAAGTCTAGTGGAGTCCCTCAGGGTTCGATGCTGGGATGGGTACTGTTCCATATATTTATTAACAACCTTGATGAGGGAAC
>WBNH01012037.1:0-14222 GCA_013401255.1 Urocolius indicus | reverse complement strand
ATTAAGCAGAACAAGAGCATCTCGTAGTGGGACACTGGCACCAAAAGGAAGCTCAGGGAAGATCCCAGCCTGCTGATGGACAGTGAGCCATGGACAGCACAGACATGAGCACGCTCAGGAGAGTGCTTAGCTCTGTACTGTGGCCAAGTGTGCTCCCAGAGGCTGGAGAGCTGCACAGGGTGAGACAGGCACTCAGCAGTGTGGAGGCAACGGGTTAGGGACTGGCAAGACCTACTGCAGATGCCCAGTGGGAGTCAGCAGAGCAGGCTGAGGGAGATGCTGAAGCCTGTGAGCTCGCTGCCTGTTCCCCTGGAGATGTCAAAGTGGTATGGAAGGTCCCTGACACACTGCTCCTGAATGTGTGACACTCACCTATGAGAAGGGAAGGGCTCAGCCCTCCCTCAGCTTCCTTAAGGCCACGGGGGCACATCTTCCTCATGCAGAACATGGGAAGGACAAGAAGGCCAACAAGCAACACTCACCATGGAATTCCCAACAGCAAATTGTGCTGATGCAGCTGCTCTCTGACAAAACAACTGGTTCTGTGGGCAAGGGGGTTGTGGAGGACATGACAGCGCAGCACTGCTGACACCAACCCTGCCAGCAGCCTTGTGTGGGGACTGAGGAGCTGTGGGTCAGATGCATGGACAGGCTGGTGGGCTGAGAACTGATGACGGATCACAGAATGGAGCGGGTGGAAGGGCCCTGCAGAGCTGCTGCAGCCCCAGCCCCTGCTCCAGCAGCTGCCCCTGGCTCAGGGGGCACAGGAACGTGTCCAGAGGGGGTTGGAAACCTCCCAAAGAGAAGGAGCCTCCACACCCTCTCTGGGCAGCCTGGGCCAGGGCTCTCTCCCCTCAGCACCAAGGATTTGCTCCTTGTGTTTAAATTGAACATAAGAACCATAAAATGTTCCACTTAAACAGCAGGAGCAAGTCCTTTGGTGCTGAGGGGAGGGAGGTTGTGCTGCCCCTGTGCTCTGCCCCATGTGCTGAGGCCTCATGTGCAGGGCTGTGGCCAGTGCTGGGCTGCCCAGCTGCAGAGAGACAGGGAAGTGCTGCAGAGAGGTCAGGGCAGGGCTGCTGAGATGCTGAGGGGCTGCACCATGTGTGTGAGGAGGAAAGGCTGCAGCCCTGGGGCTGTTGAGCCTGGGGAACAGAAGCCTGAGCTCAGGGGGATCTCCTGAGTGCTGCTCAGTCCCTGCAGGGTGGGTGTCAGGAGGCTGGGGCCAGTGTTTGGTGTGTGCTGGGCAGGGGCAGCCCAAGGGGCAGCGGGCACAGGCTGGCACACAGGCAGTGCCCCTGGGCCAGGAGGAGCAAGTCCTTTGGTGCTGAGGGGAGGGAGCCCTGTGCCAGGCTGCCCAGGGAGGGTGTGGAGGCTCCTTCTCTTTGGGAGGTTTCCAACCCCCCCCGGACACGTTCCTGTGCCCCCTGAGCCAGGGGCAGCTGCTGGAGCAGGGGCTGGGGCTGCAGCAGCTCTGCAGGGCCCTGCTCATCCCCAGCATTCAGGGATGCTGTGACATGCTGGTGCTGGCCAAAGGAAGCAGAGAAAAGCAGCCACTCAGACTGAAGCTGGAGCTATCCTCCAGACACTGTACCTGGAGCAGGCAGGATGGGAGCACAGCCCCAAGAGATGCTGAGTAAACAGCCAGGTTACTTATCTGCTGTTTCTATACATAGAAATACTGTGTGGGAGAGGGAAGGTGGTGGTGATCTGAGTGCTGGAAGATCAAGGGCAGTGCCTGATGCCTCTGATCGTCTGCCCCAAGCAAGCAGAAGCCCTGGGAGCTGTCTGTCCCTCCACACTCCTGGCACAGCCCGTGTCAGCCAACACAAGGGGCTGCTCTGCCCGTGGCTGAGCTGAATCAGGCTCCTGGCAGTTGAGCAGGTGAGTCACCAGGAACCAGGGGCAGCTGCCTTGGTGCCCATCAGCTCACCACCTTTCTCCAGAAGACACCACACAGCTTCTCTTGCTTGTGACTCTGTTTCAGTGTCAGAGTCTGCAGAACGGGATCCTTTGGCTGCTGGGTCAGCAGATAAACGAGATGCTGAGCACAGCTCTGCTGCAGTTGCACTTGGGCTGCTCCTCTTGCAGCCCAGGCAGATGCAGTCTGGGGGCTCTGGGCTTCTCTGAGCCTCCTGCACAGGTAAGTGAGCCAAGCAGTGAGCATACCCACCAGAAAGCACAGCCAGATGGACAGCCTGAGCCTGGCAGAGTGGCCAGGGAGGGGGTTAAAAAGGAGACAGAGAGATGGGGGTTGTGAAGTGAATGAAGGGGTTAAGAGATGAAACACCACAGTGAGGAGTGAGCAGCAGCTCACGTAAGATGCTGACGGATCGAGATGGGAGATGCTGAGGGATTGCAAGGGATGGGCTCCTGGGACACCAGAGTGGCTCTCAGCCTTCTGTCAGCCTTCTGCCCCTCTGCTGCCTTCAGCATCTTCCCATGAGATGGGAATCTGGGCAGGAGGCTTCTGCCCAGGCTCCTGACAGAGACAGGCACACAGAGGAGAGCAGAGCACCAGGCATCTCTCTGCTCTGCCTGCAAAGTGACCTGTGCATGCCCCTGTCCTGCAGGCTTTCACCTCAAGGCAGGATTTCCTCCTTGTGACGTGGTCAGGACAATCCTGTCCAGGCATCTGACAGTTCCCCTACAGCCCACAATGTAGCAGACTCCACACAAAAAAGCAGGAGATTCAGCACCTGAGCCCACTCCACAGGGCCTGCTGGGGGCCAGAACATGAGCCTGAGCACTCCAACATGAGGAGAAGGCTCAAGGGTCTGGAGCTGCTGAGAGAGAGGGTTTGAAGCACGACAAAGCAGAGCATAAAAAGCAACAGGGCAAAGGGAAAAGGGAGAACAAGAGCCAGATATTCCACAGAGCTGGAAGACTGTAAAGGTTGTGAGGGGCAATGTCTTAGATGGTGCTGCTTCTGATGCTTCAGTTCCTGTTGATAGGTGGCATTGCAGGACTGAGGCTGCACCTTCCCACAGCTCCAAGGCTCCCTCTGCCACAGCTCAGAGCCAGGAGACAACCTGAGGTGGAGAAGCACGAGGAGCTGGGCAGCCCCAGAGCAGACACTAGATGAAACCCAGCAGGGAGCGTGCCTGGACACACACAGGCTGCACACAGGCTGCTGCTGGGATGAAAGGCTCATCACAGCCCCAAGGAGGCAGAGGAAGCCCAGGGAGCTGGTGGTGTCAGAGCAACAGCCCAGCCCAGCTGCCCCAGGGCCACCCCAGCACGAGGGACAGTCCCTGCCCTGCCTCAGAGCCAGGGGCTGAGCTGATGGCAGAGGATCTCTGCAGTCCAAGGGGGATTGCTGCCTGCAGGGCTACAGGACAGGCTATGGAAGCCAGCAAGAGCACTCTGGGATCCTGCCAGGCCAGTGAAAGGGCCTAAGGCAGGGAAAGGGAGGGGTGATGTGGACCAGGGCAAGCACAAGCTCAGGAGAAGCACAGGAGGTGAGTGTGGAAGAGGCCAGCTGAGTGCATCAGGCTGATGGGCAGTAGGTCTGCCTGGCCAAGCCCTGTGTGTGGCCAGAACAGTCCCTGCACTCCTGGGTGAGGCTGCACTCCACACTGTACCTGTGTGAGTCAAGGTACAGCTGCCAGACACTGGGGAAGGGGCCAGGGGTCCCAAGGGTGCTGGGATGCCAGTGAGCCCAGAGACCAGCCTGTGTGTCAGTACACGTGTAGCTGCACAGAATCTGTGAGGAACTGTTGAGCTGGTTTGGCCAGTGAGCAGGGTGAGAGGCTCTGGAGCCAGGCATCACACAGGCCATAGACCTGGGGCAGCTACTGCACAGGCTGAGGGTCTGGAAATTTGCCCCTGGAGGGACCAGACTGACCACTGGGTTTGAGAGTCAGCTACTGGTACGGCCCAGGGTCTGGGGAGACTGGTTTGTGTTGCATGGGCCTGTGCATCAGGCAGCCAGAGAGAGACCTGGGCACTGGAGACCAAGTGTCTGTGGCTTGGGGAGTCCAGGGCACGTGTGTGTGCAACATGTGCCAGGAGAGCTGAGACCAGCAAGTGGGTCTCAGGGATTCACACTCTGGTGTCTGCAGTCGGGGGAGACCAGTGGAGCCAAGCTCTTGTTACTGGGCAGACTGGAAGCCCAAGGCCAGGGAGGGAGGGACCCATATGACACATCCACAGGCACATCTGCTGCTGACTGGAGCAGCCCCACATCCATAGAAAGCTCCAGCAGTTACCAGGGAGCTCTCACTTTCCTCCTTCAAGACTTTCTGCTCCTCCTGAGGGGACTGGTGAAATCTCCCACCTTCACAAAGTCAGGCAGAGCCACGGCTCTCCACTGCCATGGCTGGGTGTTGCACTGAGGGCAATGGGCTGGTGGCTGGTGGGGCTGGGACAGAGGCTGCACTCCAGGAGCTGAAAAGGGCTCCTCCAGCTGAAACCATCCTGTGTTCCCATGGCAGGGAAGGTACTGGTGAGAAATGAGGAGCTGCAGAGGCTGGGGAAGGAGTGAGGCCCAGCAGGCCTGGCCAGAGGGCCAGATGGGGCAGTTTGAACACGGTACAGGTCAGGTCCTGTGCTGCAGATGTTGCAGGTTGGTAATAAACCCACCAAATACTCTCAGTATTACATGTGGGATCTGCCTGGAGCTCGGCTCCCAGTCCAGGGGCTGGTTCCCCTCTGCAGACCTCCTCTGGGTGCTTTCTGCTGCCCCTGCCCAGCCATCACCACCCACAGGCAGCCATTGGCACCCATGGGCAGGCACCAGCACCCACAGGCAGCCACCCTGCTGCTGGTTCTGAAACCTGGTCCAGCTGCCAAATGAGTGTGAGGAAGACCAGGGCAGGTCAGGGCTTGCTCAGAGCTGTAAGCACATCCCTGCTCCCTGGTCCTTGCACAAAGAGCCTGTTTGTGGTACTGGAGGGAGCTGCTCCCCATTGCTGGGCAAGGTCATTTCCCACATGGGACCAGTCACCAAGCTCAGCTCCCACGTGGGACCAGTTACCAAGCTCATCTCTCATGTGGGACCAGTCACCAAGGTCATGTCTCACACAGAACCAGTCACCAAGCTCATCTCTTACGTGGGACCAGTCACCAAGGTCTGTTCTTACATGGGACCAGTCACCAAACACCCCTCTGCCTGCAAATACCCCTCAGGGCTCCCCACCTGCACCTCCTTGCTTGAATGTGCAAGTTCATCTTTCAGCACCTGACACGTGTCTGGTTGTTTGGCAGCCAAGGACTGAGAGAGCTTGAAAGCTAAAACACTAAAAGATGGATTTCAGCAAGAGATGTTCTCAGGCTGGAAGCTACAAGGCTGGAAATGAAGCCTCAAACTGAACATGCCCGTGCACCTTCCAGCTCCACTGAACACCTCTCTAACCCTCTAACACTGGGACAGGCTGATGGAAACAGCCCCAGAGACCTGTACAAGGCTTTGAGTTCCATCACCACGCCTCCCTTTCTGAATAAGACCCCCAGGATGTGGCTTTACACGGCAGCAAAGCTCCTGTGCTCATTCTGAGCTCACCTCCGGCTTCCCTTCCCAGGGAAACCACAAGCTCATTACTCCACCTGCCGTGGCTTTGATCATCATGCAGCCCAGGGCAAATCAGCTCAGGCAGCTGATCCAAGGGCAGTGGTGACCTGCTGAGGGCAGGTTACCAGCCCAATACATCTGTTGTGCACCTGAGCATCCAAACTGGGAGGGAGGGGAGTGGGACTATGAGTCTCAGGCGGGAGGAGGCTGCTCTGCTGTAGCACCAACCTGCTCCTGGTGCCCCAGGGCAGGCTGGATGCACCTCTCAAATTCTTTGCAATGTTCCTAATGCCACACGCCAGGGAAAGTATCAGCTCCACGAGAATTCTGCCAGATTTAGGAGAGCTGGTGCCTCCCTGGCACCCTTCAGGGGCTGCAGAAGACACACCAACAATGCAGATGACGCTGCTGCCAGCAGGTGACAGCCTGTGCCAGCTCCCTCCTGCCCACAGCTTCTGGGGGACTTTCTGGCTGCAAGAACCTGCCCAGGCTCAGGATGGACACAGCAAAGGGCCCTGAGCCTCTGGAAGGTTTGTTACAAGCACAGAGGGGAAACCCGGGCCTGACTGACCACAGAAAGGAGAGCAGAGGGGAGCTGTGAGCAGAGGGGAGCTGTGTGCTCTTCCTGCTGGAAGCAGGGCCAAGCACTGAGCTGCACCTCTGCTAACAGCTCCTGCAGCCCAGGGCCCCTCTCTCTGTTATCCATGGGACTCCCTGTGCTCCTGGCCCTGCACATGGGCTGCCAACCCTCCTGCCTGCCCTGCAGCACCACATCTCTGCTCCCTGCCCTGCAGCAGCATATTCCTGCTGCTTGCCCTGCAGCAGCACATCTCTCCTGCCTGCCCTGTAGCAGTAGATCTCTCCTGCCCTGCAGCAGCTCATTCCTCCTGCCCTGTAGCAGCATATCTTTTTTGCCCTGCAGCAGCATATTCCTCCTGCCCTGTAGCAGTAGATCTCTCCTGCCCTGCAGCAGCACATCTCTCTTGCCCTGCAGCAGCACATCTCTCCTCCCTGCCCTGCAGCAGCATATTCCTGCTGCTTGCTCTGCAGCAGCACATCTCTCCTGCCTGCCCTGCAGCAGCACATCCCTGCTGCCTGCCCTGCAGGAGCACATCCCTGCTGCCTGTCCTGCAGCTGTGCCACAGCAGCACCCCTGGGACTCCTGTCTCAGCCAAGGGCACGGCATGGCCAGCACCTCAGCACAGACACATCACAGCTGCTCCCTGCTTCAGCCATAGGCTCTCCATTAGCTCCACGTTCAACATCAAGCCCATCACTGTGTCTGAGGTACTTGCTCCACAAAAGGCATTGCCAGGAAGATCCCAGAGCCCTGATGGGAGCTCCAGGGTGCCTTGGCCAGCTGCAGGGGTCTGGTGGCAATGAGCACCCTGGGAGTCAGAGCAGAATCACAGCAACTGAGCTGCGTAAAGCCTCCTCACCTGCCCCAGTCCCAGGAGCACTTGCACAGCCAGTGCAGCTCTGCTTGCCTAACAACACCCACAACCACAACCTGCACCCCAGCATCACCGTGTCAGACCCACGCAAACATCACCGGCTGCATCCCAATGTATAAAGTCTTGTGACTTCTGTCCAGGGAGATGGAAGGAAGCAAAATCCCAGGGGGTTCCAGCCCTTCCTCTGACTGGATGGGCTGCCAGTCCTCTCTGTGAGGAGACAGACAGCAGGGCCTGGCTGTGCCACCCACCCCCAGCCTTCCCACAACGTTCCCCTTCCCGCCCCATCTGACACAGGGGTGTTTCACAGACACCCTGCCAATCCACCTCCCCTGCCAGCACTGCTCCCTTGGGAGGAGCAGCAGTCATCTCACAGCCCTTTCCTGCACCCACAGTGTATTTACTGCCATTTACAACAAAGAGACCCCTTCACAAGTACATCACAGAAACCGGCACCTCGACGCTTCAGTAACGTCTCAGTTGCCTCACTGCAGCAGCCTTTGCTCTGGCTTTGCTGGACTTGGCCTGTTCATATCCCACCCATTTAGCAACACACTCTGAATGTGGTTTGTTCACTTGCAAGTACCACCAGCCACATCTCCTGCCCTTTCCTTTCCTTCCAGGGTGAGGGGAATCCCTATGAACATCCACGCAGTGACGTTATTGCTCTGTGGTAAATCACTCCTTGGAACTCTCCTCTGCTGCACCTGCACCCTGCAGCATCCACCAGCTCCTTCTCCTGGCCTGACCCCAAGGCCCTGCACTAACACTGATGCAAACAATAACAGAATCACAGAATCACAGAGGCACAGCATGGAGGGGGCTGGTAGGGCCCTGCAGAGCTGTTGCAGCCCCAGCCCCTGCTCCAGCAGCTGCCCCTGGCTCAGGGGGCACAGGACCGTGTCCGGGGGGGTTGGAAACCTCCCAAAGAGACGGAGCCTCCACACCCTCCCTGGGCAGCCTGGGCCAGGGCTCCCTCCCCTCAGCACCAAAGGAGTTACCAGCCTGATTGCCAAGGTGCAGGAGCAGGTTGTGCTGGTGCTGCTGGGGCCGTGTCCCATCTTCCTCCTGTCTCCTGGGGAGGCTGCACCCCCACAGCTCCCTTTGCTGTGCTTCACTGCTGAGCCCTTGGGCCACACTCTAATCCTTACTTTCCTCCTTTTTAAAGACAACCAGGAGGACTCTGTTGGCTGTGTCCTCAGAGCAGAGCCAAGGTAGAGCACAGACATCACCACCCCAGGAAAGGAGAGAGGCTGGGGGCAGATGGAAGCACAGAGCCCTACGTACCCAGCCCATCTAGTTCTTCTCTCCAGAGCCTACTGCTTGTATCACAGCAGGCAGAGCTGCAATGAACACCAGTACAGAACAACCCCAACAGGCCTCGAGAGAAGGCAGCTGATGAGTCTCTTCTCCAGGTTCTGCCTCCCCTGTAGTTCCCGTTGGCAGGAGGGAACCTGCCAGTTCATCTCCCCGCACGCAGAGCACGTATCAGCCCGAGTTACTGCACCTGAGCTCCCTTTCTCCATCCAGGCAGCCAGGCAGCAGGCATTTCAGCAACAGCCCTTGCTCAGAAACCCCTCCCAAAGGGAGAAGCAAGGTGATGGTAGCCGTGTGCCCGGCACAGCCCCGGCGCAGCCCGCGAGCGCCCACCCGGCATGGCCCCGCTCACCTCGATCAGAAAGTCCCCCGTGCGCAGCCCAGCTCGCCAGGCAACCCCTTCCACGTCCACTGACTCCAGGTACTGCAGCGCTGGGAAGGCTGGAGTCGGGGTGAACTCCTCGATTGGGGTTTCGGCTACAAAACAAAACCAGAGCAGAGTGAGATGGTGGCAGCCAGCGAGCATGAGCTGGAGGGGAATAGCCCTGGGGGAGGGCTCTGCGTGTTGGCTCAGGATGGACATGCACTCAAGGGCTCGAGCTGGACACCACAGCTAATGCTGCAGGGTCTGATCAGCAGCTGCTGCCTCAACTTCCAGCCCTTGGGTCACGGGGAAAGAGAGAGAAATGCTGGTAGTGGACAAGCAAAGGTGAGTGTGTAGCTGCCCAGGAGCCTCAGCCACCTCCTGGGGCACCTGATGAAATGAGAACAACGTCCCCTGAGCAGCTCCAGCAGGGCAAGAGCTGTCTCTGAGCCAGCAGCTCCAGGCCTGTTCCTGCAGGCAGCAAAGGGCCCACGTGCAGCACCCTCCTGCCCTGCTGCAGGCCTGGTACCCGCTCTCAGTGCCCACACTGCTGCCTCTCCTGCTGGACACCAGTAGCTCAGCAGCTGAGGGACACTTGCTGCTGGACATCTGCATCACTCAAATGAATCCCATTCCTCATCAGTGCAGCCTGAATCCAATTCCTGGTTGCAAAACCTGCTCCTGGCCCCCCCCAAACCCCCCCATTTCCAGGGAAGGGGATTTCCTCGGGCAGTGCAGTCACACCATCCAGCTCCAGCCCACCCCGTTCCCCTGCCCACCCAGGGTGAAGTGACTCTGCATGGGAGATGCCCAGCTGAGAGCAGCGAGGTGCTTGTGTGATGTGCTACTGTGTGATGAAGGAACAAGCTTCCTCCATCTGTTTATCAAGGGGACAACATCAGAAACATCAGATCTGCCACAGAAATGGGGCAGAAAGGCCACAGCTGCTCCTGACATGCTGTCCAGACTCTCTGGTCACCTGAAGCGAGCCAGGGGCAGGCAGATGGGATGCTGACCCCAGCACAAAGCACATCAGCTGTGGCTCAGAGGCTGGTCACGACTCTCCAAGAAGTGTTTTCTTCTCCCCTGTGCGTGTTGCAAAGAGACCTGCTGCCTGGGTACCTGGGTTATTAAGCATTGGAATAGGCTGCCCAGGGAGTCCCCAGCCCTGGAGACATTAAAAGGAGGCAGAGATGAAGTTGAGTTTAGTGCTGTGCCAGGCAGTGTGAGGGGAGGGGTTGGATTTGATGGTCTTGAAGGTCTTTTCCAACCATAATGACTCCACGATGCTGTGACCCTACACCTGCCTTGTGCAGATGGCATTTGAGTCCTTTAACACAAGACCCCAGTGCTGGAGCAGTGGGGGCTTTGTCATCAGGTCTTCTGTGACTGGAAACACCTGATGCAGACCCAGGAGGAGCTCGAGTCATCCCTTTCCTAATGGCAGGCAGCCTCACTCCTGCCTTTCACGTGCTCTGAATAGCCTGTGCCAAGGATGAGGAGAGAGAGAGAGAGAAGGGACCTTCCCCAGACACGTGCTGCTGCTCAGTGTTACACCCCCTGGCCACTCACACAGCCCTCCAGGAGCAGCACCTACAGCCTCACCTCCCCTTTAGTGGCAGCCCTAGGACCAAAGAGGGGACTGTGCCACCCCCAGCGACCTGCACTGCACTGCACTGGGCTTGGGGCTGTTCTCAGCCAGCAGCAGCCTCCAAGGTGAAGCTGGAGACGGGCTACCAGAGGCACAGGAGTGCTCAGCAAGCTGGGGGTGAAGTGAAGGTGCAACCCTGAAACCATCTGTGACAACTGCTCTGTTTTCCCTGCCTGCAGAAACAAGACACAGACACAGACCAAGAACACAACTGACACAGAAGGAGTGGCTACAAAGCCCAGGCACACTCTAAACTGGAAGTGCAATGCCCACTGGAGGGTCAGTGAGTGGCTTTTACCCCCTCCCCTACCTGAGACAGCCACTGCTCCAGGCCAGATGTCCAACAGCAGGCTGGAGCTGTGCAGCAGAGCCCTCTCCTGCAGCAGCAGCAGCAGCACAGCAGCCATTCCACTGAGCAGCTCCTGAACATACACAGATGTCCAGGAGGAGATGAGGCTCACAGGCCATCCTTTTGCCTACTGATGCAGCACCTGTCATGCACCAAAAGACACCAGTGCCTGACACACTGGCTGTTTCCACACCAGCAGTGACCCTGCCCAGGGTGCACACAGGTAGGTGCCTGGCAGGTGGCAGATCTGACGCTACAATGCATTACTTGGGAGTTAACTGGAGGGTGATTCGTGCAAGAGCATGAGGAAGGGTTTGCAAACCAGCACCAAGACCTGCACAGAAGACTCTCAGAGCTTGGCCTCAGTGGCTCGTGCTGCCTTCCCCTCAGGCTGAGGAACTCCCCACACGTGCAGGACAGAAGCTGGAGCTGGCTGGTGAGAGCTTCGAGAGCAAGGCCACAGTTGCTGGTTCAACATATGCAGAGCTCAGACACTCAAAAGCAGAGACCCTGGGCAGGCTGGCACCCCTGTGAGTGGAAGGCTCTCTCACCCAGGGGCTATTCAGTGGACTGATGGAGATGCTTTTTCTCACACAGATCTTTAGTCCATGCAGGATTCACTGCCTCATCTTCACTTAGAAGGGTCAGTGGTACAAGGACACCCTTGGCTAGTGTAGGGACAGCTCTGAGCAGGATGCACTGAAGGATCCAGGACAGCTTTGTAAGAAATCAAACACCTAACATTGTCTTTAGTGGCTGGTGATGCCTGAACAAAGCATTTTCCTTAGAGACATGCAAGAAGCAAGTCAGAAAAGATAAGGATTACCCAGTCTGATACCATGACAAGGCCAGAGCCTTCAGCAAGGGACCCTGGAGGTGCATCCAGCCCTCAGCTCAGCTGATGTGTGCAGAGAGCACAGCCTGGGAAGTTATCCATCACTCTGTTAGCACAACAATGTATTTCTGAGAGCTGTGTCAAAGCCCTAATGAAGCAGCAGATTTAATAACAGAGCCAGTGGATGAGCCTGTGCATAATCTCCTTAGATGTCAGGTCACTCCAGGAAATGTGACCTACATTCTCTTTTTACTCCTGTAAGATGTGTAGACACAGATTTCACGCAGATAAACACATCCCCACAACTCAGCAGCCTGCTGCTGGGGAATGCTGCTTCCAATCTCTATGCAAGGTTTCCTCTGCTAAATCAGACAGCCACCAGCTTGCACCAGGCCAGGGCACCCTGTGCCTGGCAACAGATGGATATGCTGAATGATAGCTGATGCTTCTCCCTGAGAGGGGTGTCAGCCCCTGTGCCAGGCTGCCCAAGGAGCTGGGGCAGTGCCCAGCCCTGGAGGGATCCCAGAGCCGTGGGGCTGAGGTGCTGAGGGCTGTGGGTCAGTGCTGGGCTGGGGCAGGCTGAGGGGAGGGGCTGGGCTCCAGCAGCTCCAGGGGCTTCTCCAGCCTCAGTGACTCTGCAAATGGAGCATTCACAGGGATGTAACTTGATGCAGAAGTTTTCCCTGGCCCTCTGTCCTGTATTCTCAAGGTATTCCTGTGTGCTTCAGACGGGCTGTGGAGTCTCCTTCTCTGGAAACATCCCAAACCTACCTGGATCAGTTCCTGTGGGACCTACTTTCCCTACCAGAAGGATGCTCTGATTCCTATCAACAGCTTTCCATGGCTTCTCCCTCTGATGGGTGCTGAAGTGGCCACCAGCTGACAAACCATCCCACCTGTGTTTAGAAAAGCCAGTTTTGATGGCTCCAAAGCCTTCGGCACCTCCCCAGCAGAAAGTTCAGTGCTCAGACCAGTGTTGGCCAGCCAGTTCTTTCAATAGCCTGAAGCTCCAAGAGCCTCTCTGGAAACATCCCAACAGGCAATCACGACCTTGCTGCAGGCTGCAGCTGCAAGAGCAGGTGCCCGTTGACTCACACCAGACTCAGGCCCAGGAGGAACGTGAGGTCTGAGGTGAGGAAGAGCTTGTGCACTGCCTGAACCTCTGCAAATGAGACAAAGGGGACGTTCAGGCTCTCTGGGTGTCAGGTAGGTGCAGGGCTCCCATCACACACACATCATAAAGCCACAGAAAAGATGAAGTGGAAGTTCAGATCCCTGCAGAGGACAGCACTGGACAGATGACAATGGAATGGGTTTCCTGCCTGGAGAAGCCTGGCATGGGCAGAGCCCATTGTCACAGCAGTTCTCTGAGGCTCAGCCCTGCTGCCACCGCTCAGGGCAAAGCTCAGAGGTGCTGCCCTGCCTTTGCCCCCACGGGGCTGATGGAGGAATCCCCAAGCACAGCTCAAAGAGTCACCTGAGGGATGGTTCAGGGATGCATCCCTCCTGTGGCTAATCAAACACAGAACCACAGAATCACAGCATGGTGGGGTTGGAAGGGACCTTTAGAGCTCATCCAGTCCAACCTCTCTGTAGAAGCAGTTCCCACCTAGATCAGGTCACACAGGAACGTGTCCAGGGGAGTCTTGAAGCCCTCCAAGGAAGGAGCCTCCACACCCTCCCTGGGCAGCCTCGGCCAGGGCTCCCTCACTCAAACACTGAAAGAGCTTTTCCCTGTGTTTCAATGGAGCTGTTTGTGTTGCAGCTTCATCCCAACACCCCTTGTCCTGGTGCTGGATACCATAGAACAAAGGGGCTGCCTCAACCTCCTGACACCCACCAGTGAGATATTTGTAACTATGAATGAGCTCCCCCCTCAGTCTCCTCTTCTCCAGACTAAAAACTGATCACTTTCCACAGCTTCTATATCTCTAGCTAGATAAAACCAGCCTAGGCAAGCCAGTGTTGTCACCCTCACCAGGGATGTGATGCATGAGGGCTCCAGCCACCCCCATCTTCTGTGTGCTGGAGGCCTCAGGTCTGCAGCAACTGCATGCTGTGACACACTGTAAAGTGTCACTAGTGCCTCAAAGGCTCAGTAAACAAGCAAATTCACCCTGCAGCCAGACCTGTGTCCAGATGAAACAAATACTAGCAGCTTAATTTAACAGGGGAAGGGGAAAAAAACCACAGAGGAAGCAACCAGCCCTCCTCTGCTGCCGCCCGAGCTTCCAGCACTCGGTCACAGGGAAAGAAATGCCAGCAATGGACAAGCAAACGTGAACTAACCCACCCTTCCAGGCAGAGAAGGAGGTCTGCAGGGCTAATTGCTCTGAGTGTCTCCCATGGCTATGTCAGGCTGTGCATGGGGGAGCTGTGACCCCCCAGGCCCAGCTGCAATCCAGCACTGCATCTCCCACCTGCTTCAGTTCACTGCTGGAGTCTGCAGCCACGGCTCCTTGTCTCAGTCCTTTATGGCTGCTGTGAGTTCTCCCTCAGCCACGTCCATCAGTGCCCACAGCAGCTGAAACTCCCTGTGTAAAGCCAGGGAAGACGTAAAACCAGCTCAGCAGCTGCAAGCCCAGCCTTGTCTCCCTCCTCCAGCTGATGGGAACTGGGCACGTTGTTCCCTACGTGAAGTGTAGGTTGACAGCAACCCCAGGGAGCTGCTGCGAGGCACAGCACGTGCAGCACACCTTGGTGCTGGGGACATCTCCTTAGAACCACAGGATGGTTTCAG
>WBNH01012033.1:0-14031 GCA_013401255.1 Urocolius indicus | reverse complement strand
TGGAGCTGAGGCAGAACTGCTTCTTTGGGAGGGTTGTCAGCTGCCCAGGGAGCTGGGGGAGTGCCCAGCCCTGGAGGGATCCCAAAGCCGTGGAGCTGAGGTGCTCACTGAGGTGACCCACTGGCTGTGGGTCAGTGCTGGGCTGGGCAGAGGGTGGGCAGTGCCAATGACCTTGAAGTTCTTTTCCAATCAAACAATTCCATGATTGTATGAACAGTGCCAAGGCCCTGGGAAGGAATTTGCCTGTCTGTGAGCACATGCCAGGGCCTTACCCACAGCAAAGAGCACAGTGCTGGCCCCCTCGCAGCGCCGCGGCCTCGTTCTGCTGTTGCTCAGGACCCCTCTCTGCTCGGGCATGAGGTGGTACTTGAGGGCTTCGATGAGCAGGTCCTTGCACTCCGAGTGATGCCTCACCAGCAGCTCCGTGTCCACGTTACTCATGAGGAAGTCCCGGCTCAGCAGTGGCAGCCTCACACACTTCATCAGCTGAGTGGAGAGGAGCTGCATCCCATTAAGCGCTGCCCACACACCTTCCCCAAGAACCACAGGCACCCCAGCAGGGCTGATTCCACCTCATCCTGCCCCATTCTCACTTCCCACCTTCAAGAGGACACCTAGGGATGCTTTCTCCCACCCTCTGCCTGCCTGGAAGCAGGAGAGCAGCGAGATGAGGGGACGCTGGGGCTGCTGGAGGCAGGGACAGCCTTTGCTGCAGTGCCAGGCTGTCTCCGTGAGAGGGTGCCCATGCTGTGCCAAGCACTGGCAGCCCTGAAGGAAAAGGGCTTAGCCACTTCTTCTCCAGTTGCACCTTTGGCAGGCAAAGGATGCTGACAGATCTATGCTCAAAGATGCAGAGTGTCAAAAGCATGAGCTAAAAAAGTCCCTCCTTGGACCTGCCTGAGCTTTTTGTTTGAGGATGCATGTGAAAGCTCAGGAAGGCTGCAGGCAGGGCTGACCTCTCCTGCTGCATTCTCCCCAGAGCTCCGGGTGCCCAAAGCTGCCAAGGGTCAGCTAGGGCATCCCCCTTGGATCTGTCAACAGCCTGGACTTCACTCAGGGAGACTCAGCAACATCCTCATCTATGCCTGGACTGGAAGTGGTATGACAGGGGCCAGATGCCCCTGCCCTTTGGCCACCCTGCAGCTTCCTTCAGCTGTGTATTCACTCAGAGCAGGCACTCAGAGCTGGTGGGGAGCACCAGGCCACTGCCTCCAGCAGACTCACCCTGGGGACATGCTGTCTCCTGCTGTCCACATCATGTTTGACCCAGCTGAGCACAGCCCTGTACACCTCCTCCTCTGATGGCACATTGAGGCTGTCACTAGAAATGAGGTCCAGCACCTGCAGGGAGGGGTGAAAAGGGAGTCAGTTGATGTGGTCTGAGGGGAAATGATGTACTCCCATACCCAGGTGACTGGCCCAGCAGAATAGCAGTGCCAGAAGCAGAGTCCCTGCCTCCTGTAGATGCTGGTGGTTGAAGGCTGTACAGCTGGTCTCCCTCACTGCATGCAGGAGGATCCAAAGAGCAACCAAGTCCCCCAAACCAGGCAGCTGCAGCTGTGCCTCTCCCTGCAGCACTGGTGTGGAGATGGTTCTGCCTTTTAATCATCCTCCTTGGCTCATTCTGTGTCTGAAGCTGCTGCAGTGCCTGACACTTCCAATCAGCATCAGTGAGATGGGGCAGGCAATCGCTCGCATGCAGCCCTTCAGTACTCTGTGAGCTGGAGCCAGGTGCCCTGGCTGTTCCCAGCACACTCACTTCACCTGCCAAGGGCTACAGAGCTGGAGCAGGAGATACATCCTTCAGTTCCACACTTCCCACTGCCCTGCCAAGGGACAAGGGAGGTGTCTACATCCTGGTGAGGGACCATGCAGGGTCATGTGTGAACTAGGAATGCCAACTGGCCAGGGCACAGCACAGCACCCTGCAGAGAGTGACAAGCCAGGGACCATACTGGCATCACATGAAGAGCAGCAGGAAACATTAGCTGACCTCTGAATTAAACATCACAGCTACATGGCTTTTTCCTTGGCCTGTGCCTCTAGAATACAGGACACTGTGCTCACAGCTCACGTGGCAAGCACCAGCACCAGCAATTATCCTCTATGCCACCCTCCCATCCCTATCTTACTTGGAATTAAGCTCACTGACAACAAATACTGTCTTTCCATTGAGTAGAGAAGATCAAAACACAGAATCTGGGTACATTCCCCTGCCAAAGCCTGCTCCCTTAGTGCAGGTTCCTTGACACACAGAATGTGCCTTCCAGGACAGAGCACAATAAGCCTTGTCATACCTGTACCTTCACACTCCCATCAGGGCCTCACCTGTTTAAGAGGCAGCAACATGAACTCCTCTGTCTTGGACACCTCCACGAAGTGTTGGAGGACATACTTGTGTGCAGACTTGAGGAGGTCACTGCAGGAGTGTGTGTCAGCAAAACCCCGGATCCCCAGGCAGTTGGAGGGGTCGAGCTGGCTGAGGAGGAACTTGCAGCAAGCATCCCGCACACCATTGAGCTGAAGCAGGCTGGCAGCAGGAAGAAGAGTCTGGCAGTGGACAAGAATGGGGGGAAAAGAGAGTTTCCAGGGCAAGGAAACCATTTTCACCCTCATCTCACTGCAAGTCAATAACAGAACAGGCTTACTGAGCACTTTCAGGCACACAAAGGAGAAAGAATTCTTTGTTTCCAACAGGACTATGCTAAAGAACAGCAGAGAAGGACACCCAGACTCTCCATGGGGCCAGGAAACAGCAGGAGAATGGCAGATGCTCAGCACTAGACCTGGCCATTGTGCAGTGCTTTGAGGAGCCATTCCCAGTGCCAGCAGCTGCAGCAGCCACTGGGCACAGGGGAGCAGATGAACTCCCTGACCACTGCTAGATGCAGGTGCCGCCACAGAACAAGAGCTGAAAGTGTTGAGCAGGAGAGAAGAGTCCCCAGGAGGCAGGGCTTGTACAGAATGGTTTTGTGGGGAGGAGAGGTTTGGGGGGAAGCTCCTACCTGCACGTTCCCCTCGCCCACCACAATCTCAGCCGTGTAAGCGTACTGCACCAGCTGCTCCAGCGCCTGGGGGTCAATGTCGTGCAGCGTCACGTGGGTCTGGCGGCTCTCACTCATCTCATCTGGGATAATACAGATACTGGACATGAACAAAGTCCCCATGGCAGGATTGTTTCCCCATAGGAAGATTGGATCATGCGTGGGATAAAGCGTATCCATCTCCACAGCCCAGCATCACCGCGTGGGAAAGTCTCCTGCTCTCCTCTCAGAATTGTTTTGGTTGGAAAAGAATTTCAAGGTCATTGGGTCCACTCACTGCCCTCACTCTGTCCAGCCCAGCACTAACCATGGCCCTCAGCTCCAGGGCTTTGGGATCCCTCCAGGGCTGGGCACTGCCCCAGCTCCCTGGGCAGCCTGGCACAGGGGCTGACATCCCTCTCAGGGAAACAGTTCTGCCTCAGCTCCAACCTCAACCTCCCCTGGGGCAACTCCAGCCCCTTTCCTCTTGTCCTGTCACTTGTTACTTGGGAGCAGAGATCTATCCCCCAGCTCACTGCCGCCTCCTGTCAGGGAGATGCACTGACTAGATTCCTGTCTCCCCTCAGCCTCCTCTTCTTCATGAGTGATCACGTCTCCCCTGAGCCTTCCTTCTTAGCAAGGAGAAGCAGCAGGTACTCTAGGGATTGGGGTCTGTATCTGCAGGATGGGCATCAAAATACCTGCACAGGGGATTATGGGCAAAAGGCTTCATGGAAGGGAGCCAAATGAGGAATATGACTGCCTTTGCTCCCAGAGATGATAAACAGACACTGTATTTCCATAGAATAGAGCAGCAGGAGTAGGGAGCAGGACAGTAAAGGAAAGGATTTGCAGAAAGGAGAAAGGTTTGAAGAGCAAGGAGACCCTGACCATGGGGAAGAGAGGACACTACTTGCTTGTGAACATGGCGTGGAAGTAGGGGCTGCAGGAGGCCAGCACCACCTTGTGTGCCTTGATCTCCTTGGTGCCCACGTGCAGCACGATGTCGCAGAGCAGCCCGCGCTGCCGCATGCGGTTCATGCACACGAAGGCATCGTGGTAGTGCCGCTTGGAGTTGTGTGAGATGCTGTGGCCATCACGGTTGAGGAGCTGCACACCCCCTTCCATGGCTGCAGCTGGGAGATGCTGGGCTTGCCCTCCTCACTGGCACAGGCCTTGGGGGGGGAAAAGAAAAGCGTTAAGCAGGCAGCAGTAACTCTAATCCCATACAACTCCCATGTATGCCCACCATCGCCCACACTGTCTGTGCAAGTACAGCTCCCGTGCCAGGGACACATCATCCTGCTCATGATCAGCCATGGGGAGATAGGCCCTGGAGGAACACAGTAATGCACNCTTGTAAGGCAACACTTGGAGTCCTGCATCCAGTTCTGGGCTCCCCAGTTCAAGAGAGACAAGGAAGTGCTGGAGAGAGGCCAGTGCAGGGCTACCAAGATGCTGAGGGGATGGAACATGTGTGCGAGGTGGAAAGGCTGTGAGCCCTGGGGCTGTTCAGTCTGGAGAGGAGAAGGCTGAGGAGGGAACTCATCAATGCTGAGAAATCCCTAAAGTGCCACTGGGCATGGATTAGGATAGTCCCTCCACACAATCAGCCAGTTTGCAGAAAACAGAAATTGCCTAGTCAAGGAATAAGGGCGTTTATTTATACAAAAGATGATTTCTCTTTCCATGCTGTCTGCATCTGGACTGCTCTCAGTGTTCTCCCTGCCAGCAGCACCTGAAGCAAAGGTTGAGGAGTGAAGAGAGAATGACTGAGCAGCAGGAAGAAGAAGCGTGGGAGAGAACAGGAGAAAAAAAAAGCAGCTTGAAGAAAAAACAAAAAGCCTGTGTGGTGCACTCGTGCTCCTGCCCCCACATCCCTGCAGAGAGAGAATCCCCTCAGCCTCTGCTCCTCACAACACCTACACACTGCCAGCCTAAAGATAGAAACCCAGCGTGCTGTGCCTGCTCAGCCACGAATGCAGCCACCTATTCCTTTTTTAAATAGCAATTCTACCACATAGTAGAGTCTGGGGGAGGAAAAAAAAAGAGATGAATAAACATCTTTCCTTAGCAGGAGTGAAACCTGCATTGCCCTTTTCTATTTGCATCATACCATGTGATGTCAGGTTCCTCATTTCACTGGCAGCAGGGGAAACTCGGGGCACACAACAAAGGCAATGCCTGTTGCTGCTTTCCAGTAATGAGAGTAGGATGCCATCGTGCCCTTGACAGGAAAGAAGAGCCTGTGAGTTAACTGGCCTTCTCCTCCCACAGCCCTCAGCTGAGCTTTTTGGAAAGCTGCAGCATCCCTAGGACACCCTGGGTACGTTGATTCACACGTGAGGTGCCCACACAAAAGCAGTTTATAATCATTAGCATCTCTACTCGAGCTCAAGAGCTCCTTTCCCAGACCTGGTTTAGTGTCAGAGAGCAGACAGTGCTTTCTCACCTTTATTCCCCTGCCTTGCAGCAAGCCAGAGGGTTTTACTGTTCTACCTGAGCAGGTTTATCTTTTTAATACACTGCTGAGCATACTTCTCCCCATCAGTATTGAAGTCATGTCCCAGCTCTAATTGAGAGCATTCGCCTCATCCCTCCTGCGTGCCCACAGCTCCCATTTGTAGCAGTGGGAGGGCTCAGAGGGGCAATGCAGGGCAGGAGAGCAGGAAAAAAGATGGGACTGCTCCTCTTTGTGCTCTTGAAGACTTGTGAAGGAAGGTTTGGCATCCCAGCACACAGGCTGTGAGCCCTGGGGCTGTTCAGCCTGGAGGATAGAAGGCTGAGGGGGAACTTCATCAACTCCTGAAGGACAGGTGGGGAGAGGATGGGGCCAGTGTTTGTTGTGTGGTGGCCAGTGACAGGACAAGGGGGAACAGGCACAGGCTGGCACACAGGCAGTGCCACTATAACAGGAGAAGAAGCTGCTTTGGTGCTGAGGTGAGGGAGCCCTGGCCCAGGCTGCTCAGGGAGGGTGTGGAGGCTCCTTCTTAGGTTTCCAAACCCACCTGGACATGTCCCTGTGCCACCTAAGCAAAGGGAACCTGCTTGAGCAGGGGCTGGGGCAGCTCTGCGGGGCCTTTCCAACCCCTGCTACTCTGGGATTCTATGATTCTATCAACTCAGCTCCAGCAGTCAGAGGAGAGGCAGAGAGGGCACAGCAGCCTGAAGGTCGCTGTAGCTGATGCATTGGCATCACAGTCACCAAATGCATTTCCAAAGAGGGTGGGAAGTGCTGGGCTCCCATCCCAGCCCTGCCACTGAGTCACTGCACAGCTCTGGGCAAGTACAAATGCAGAGTGACAAGGGGAACATTATCTTTCCTTGCAATGATTCCCATGGCCAAGAGGTAGAGACCAGCTATTGCTCACTGTTCTCTCCACCCACATCCCCCTGCTGCCACCAGCAAGGGCTGGCGAAGCCCCTCTCAGAGCTCTGAAGAGCTCAATTGAAACCCCACTGGTGCCTCCCTGAGCTGTGGCACTCGGTCTCTGAGGTGAGAGAGCAGGGAGTAGGGCTGGCAAGAGATTCCATCCCAACCTCCACACTGCCACTTGGGCTCCCAAGAGCATCCCTGCACCAGGAGACAGTCCAGAGCTGACCTGACCCACAGGCAGCCTGAACCAACTCTGCTTGATGGGTTTTCTCTACAAACAAGCTACAGCCATGGCAATCCCTCCCCTGAAGAGCAGCTCACTCACCCACCAAACACCCTGGGACAAAGTCACCCTCCTTCAGTGCAAGGAGCACTGGCATTGCTCTTGTGTAAGGCTTGCAATGGGTACAGCCCCTTCAGTCCCACTTTCCAGTGTCCCCTCCACTCTACCAGAACTTGTTCCCATCAGAGCTCTGTTGCTTTAATGGATCAGAATACAATCAGTGAGGGAAAAGGGAAAGGACACCCCACTTCTGCTGGTGCTGCTCCCTGTGCCTGAACTCTCAGCCTCACTGGCAGGACTACATATTCCTTTTTTTCCCTTGTGAAACTTCATTCCCAGGAAATGAAAGTCTACGAGCACCACTACGATATAATTAATGGGGAGCAGAGCCTGGACCACAGGAGACAGTAAAGCAGTGTCCAGAGTTCCAGTGAGGGGAAATAAATACAAGCCCACTTTTGTGGAGCATGCAGCAGCATGAATGCACGTGTTAGGCAGCAGCTATAATGGATGCAGTGGCTGACTTATAATAACTCTTAGGTTATGACAAAAAACAGAGAGAGGGAGAGAGAGAGAGAGAAGGCGTTTGTTTGGCTCCTCTGCGACAGAGCGTGGCCATGCATAACAGCTCTGGTGATGAATGCAAATGAGCCCTGCCCAAAGGGAGGTCTGTTCTCTTTGCACACACACACACAAGCCAACCCACCCCCATATTTTTGCTGAGAGTGAAAAGAAGCGTGCTGAGCAATAAACAGGGGACAGAGCATCCTCTGGGGAGAAGTTCAGAGCCTGCCCTTTCCCCAGGAAGGCTCTGCAGAATGGCTTTTTTTGTTGACAGCCTGGATGGAGATTTTTGTGTGGGGAGCAAGAAGATTGCAAAGGGACATCCTGTACAGCTGGTCAGATGCTGGGCACAAGTCTTTGCTGTGGATGAAGTGACATCCTTTGCTCTAGGCACATCCTGCCCTAAGGCCTGGCATACAGTCATGCTTAAATCCATCACCTCCATGCATGCCCTATCCCTATGTTGATATCTCAGCACCTTATTCTCTGGTGAATCAGCTACAAAGCCCTATTTTGTGCACAGCACTGCTTCTCCCACAGAACTGCTGCCATTAGAGCTTGAAGGTAAGACACAAAGTCCTCACTGGCACTCATCTCCACTCCAGTGTGCCACAGCACTAAGAGAGCAGACAATAGCACAAACTAGGTCAATAACGTGGCACCACGTTGCCAGTTTCCCTTTCAGGGGGGTGGATTTCCCCCTTCCTTGGCTCTGGGGAATCCATCTCCTAGGCACAAAAGCCCCCTTTTTTTGCCTGCAGCCCTCCTCTGGCTCTGTCCCCAGGCAGGAAGGGGCTGCTGGCAGTTGTGCCTCGTAGCTTTAGATCTCTGTTCCAGCAGTGGACACAAAGCAGTGCCCTCCACCACAGCACAGCAAAACTCATCCTGGGGCAGAGCAACAGCATGGGTCTCTGGGGAAAGACAGAGCTTGACAGTGGAGTCACAGGCAGGAATCGTTGCTTGCAAATGCATCTCCATCTCCTCTATGCCAGAATCAGAATTCTTACATTGAAGCCCTGTGAGAGGAGTCACTGGCCAGTGCAGCCTCCTGCAATTCAGCAACACACTAAAGCTCAGGGCAGGACTGGAGTGGAGCAGCCAGAGGGGGCACAGGCAAGCCTCTGCCCAGCTCTGGGTGGGGGGATACACACAAGCACAAGTAGCTTCTTTCCTCCTGAGAGCAGGGCTGGGAAGGAGATGTGCTCCTGTGTTCCTTCCCTTCCCTTCCACAGTCAGGGGACACAAAGAGCTGAGCTGGCAGTAACAATAGCTACTGTTGTGCTGTTGCAAAGGCCACTAACAGAGTTGGTACCAGCAGCCAGACATGCAGCTGACTACACTGCAGGCCTGCAAATTTCCACTTGCCTTATTGCTTTGTGGAGGGCTCCCTTAATTTGGCTGAGCCATCCCTTTGGCTAAACCCTGCCCATGGCTCTGAAGACCATCTTTAAAGAGAAGATATAAACTACCAGACAACTAACAGTGTTTGTTGCATCAGCAATCCCCTTGCAGCAGGCATATCTAAGACACTAGGCCTGTTTTCACAAGCTAGAGCAGATATACACTACACCTCTTACACCCCTGACTTGGATATCCCAAATTCTTGCTTTTTTTCAGCCAGCCTGGCACTGCTTATTACAAACTAGATTGCATTCCTACCTTTCCTGCTCCTTTCCCCCACAATGAACACAATCAAAGAGGATTAGAAATCACCCAGCTGTATATGCCCTAGATTCAAATGCAAAGCAGGCACTGAAGCTAGGCAAATGTCCCCACCAGGACCATTAGTGTCAAACACATTGGGGTTCAGTCCCTTCCCAGCTCCTGTATCACTTCACCTGCACCCAGGGAATACAAACAGACACTGACAGTGTGCAGCAGCTCACATTCAGTCTGTTTAATACAAGGTTGGGTTGTGTGTTCAGCCTAGAAGAGCCAGCAACCCTGAGGAAGAAGAGGGACCTAAGAGCTCAGGAGCACCTCAACTGCAGGTCCAGCCATTGCCACTGTGGTGGCTGATTTACAGCTGCACCTATGGAGAGGTCAGGACTGCAAATGCTGATGGAAATGTGACTTAACGTGACAAGGGGAGCTGTCATTCCTGGCATCAGCTCTGCCTTCAGAAGTGACGGGAGGGAGAGAAGAATTAGGAAGCTGGCAGTTTCAGACAGCCAGATTGAAGACTCTGAGACCTCACAACCCCCTCTGCCAGCTCCTGATGGACACAGTAGAGGATGGCAGCACGCTGAGAACACATAGTTGGGCTATGCTGCAAGCACAGGGGAGGTGAAGAGCATGCACCTAAGCCCCAAACACTTCTCTTTACCTCTCCTCTCCCACCTGCTGCCAGCAGTGCCCCGACCACACATCTGCCTTCTATTCCTCAAAACCCCCTTGCTAAAGATGGGAGGGGTGAGGATGGGTGGAATTCATGTGCTGCAGACAGCACAGGGCAGTGCAGGCAGCGCTGAGTGTGCAGGACTGAGAATCCCCAAGCTCTCACTACGCTTTGGGTTTTTTATTCTTCTTTTTTTTTTTTTTTTTAACGAATTAGGCATAACTGACACGCACTGAATCCTCCTGTCTAGACATCTGCAGAGAAGTGACAAGCTGCCAGAGAGGATGTGGAGCCTCAGCAAGGGGGTGGGGAGGATGGGGGGGATTGAAAAAAAAACATGCACACAGTTGCCAACTCTACAGCACAGAAGCAGCCCTGGCTTCAGGCAAGAAGGGCATTCAGCACATTGACTTAGTCAGTGTCTTTCAGCAGCTCAGTGGGTTGTAATCAATCGTCTCTGGTGCATGCAGAAGGCTGGAGATCTTTCCTAATTAAAGCCTCTCTCCCCATCACTCCTAGGGAGTTTTGTTTGGAAGCTCAGCTCAAAGTTGCTCTCAGTCACCCCAGCTCATATTCAAAGGCACTTCAGCTGAGAGAGGAGAGAGTGTAAGGCAGAGCCTTAGTGTCTGCACCAGGACATTCCCACACCCCAAAGAGGTAAAAGGTATCCAGCCTGCTTAGCTCCTGTCTGGGTTCACAATCTTCTTCCAGCAACTCTTCCTGCAGACACCTTCACATTCAGCTTTTGCCTTTGCCCACAGGGGATTGTAGCAGCTCCAAGCAGGACTCTATGCTTGAGGGATTTCAAGGCATCTGTGCTAACATTTGGGTCACTCCAAGTCATTGGTTGTAAGGGTCAGGACCCAAATAGGTTTGAGACTGCTGAATTCCCAGGTTAAGGAGAAACAAGACACGGAAACTAATTCATACCTTGAGATGCTCAGTAAAATGTGTGGGTGTCCAGCTGCACTGGGATCAGACAGCTGTTCCTTCAGCACAAAGCACACTGAAATCTAAGCAAAAGGAGCCTTTTGCCTCTGTCAAGGACTGGAAATGTGGGTCATGTCCTAATTCCCCTTTCCCAGTGTCCCTCAGCAGACAGAGGAGAGGAACAACTGTCACATCCAGTGCTGCTTTATAGCACAAGCAGTGCCAAACCTCTACACATAGACATCAAGCAAGCCTCCTCTCAAGACAGCACGGTGATAATTAACAGCTTCAGCTGCACTGCCCATTACTGTGGCATTCCTCATCTCCTTTTAGCCTCCCCTGTGACGGGCATCCCTGCCCCCAACTCATTTTTCAGACAGGTGAGCAGACAAGACGAGAGCGCTCAGGTCATTGGAGGCTGCCTGTATCAGAGGATCTCAATATTCCTGCCTCTTAGACTTGCCCAGGAGCTTTCTCCCTGCAACACCTTGGGACAGTAGCTGTTCAGAGAGGGATTGTGCCCTTTACCTGCCTGCTGTGCAAGGTGGTGGTGTCTGGAGGAGGTGGCAGCAGGCCAGTTCAGAACAGGCCGCTACCGCTCAGCGAAGCCCCGAGAGCGACGTCAGGATCTGCTGAGGCTCAGCACGAGCTATCACTTGGCTTCTAAAGGGCAAGTTGACTCCATGATGTGAGGCAGCGTGGCCTAATGGCTCCAGCAGCGGACTGGGAAAGAAGGAAAAAGCACTTGGGTTTGCTGGCTGCAAATGGGTGAGCACATCTTTTACAGCTAAGCCAGGGAATGCTGCTGCTGCTGCTGTCCTATGAAGTGCTGCTCAGGAGTGACTCTGACCAAGGAGATCACCACCTCCACTCTGGCCTCATCCTTTTTGCAGAGACTGCATGGCCCACACCACGTTTATGGCTAATGTTACAAAGCTTCCTTCCAGCCTGTCGCAGTGTGGGTTGGCAATGGAGAGGTACCGGACCACGCTAAGTGGATCTGTGTTTCCTTCTTCTGAACAAGCTCAGTGCTTGTGGAGCAGCAGGAGCCTGTTTTCAAGCCAGAAAATAATTAAGAGGATACCCTGAGATCTTCTTGTAGGCAGCAGAACAGGCCACGTACATGAATAGTGAGCTATGAGGAGCGTGTGAAGTAACGGCCTGGAGTTTGCTGGTACTCGGGGCGCCTGCCAAGGCCAGTGAGTCCCAGCCCCTGGGGATTTCAGCTGAAGGAGCTCAAATTTCTGTCCCTGAGGAGTCACATCCTTTAGAGAAGGCAGTGTGGCTCGCAGCCAGTTCTAGCACACCAGGCAGAAAGAAGGAAACCTCTCAAGTCTATTGAGCTTACCAAGCCCAGCTTCCCTAAGGGTTTGGAGGCAAAGCTCCAGCACCTGAGAAAATACAGAAGCCAGCACTCTGACTTCAGCATTTTTTTTGAGATGCTGAGCCCTGAAGTAAAGCAAAGCAAGGCCAGAAGCCAGAGCAGTCTCCCCAACAGACCTCCTCCAGCCTTCAGAGCATGTTTCCCTTCATTTTCATACAGCACTCTACCTACAGAGACACAGGCTGATGCTGATGAGAGCGAGGGCAGATGGCCACCAGATGGGCTGGCAGAACAAAGAGGTTCCATTGCCACCCTGACCAAGCTGACCTTGGCTGGCATAAGGGACCACCCTAGCTACCCAAAACATGAAGGAGTGACTCTTGTTTGGATCCTGGACTGTCAAGCCAAAAGAACAGGTGACTACTATGCCTGCCAGCTCCTGGTCCACTGAATTAGATGCTATTCACTGGGATTCATGAATCATTCAGTTTTCAGGAAGGAAGCTCAGATCTTTACACCCAAGATCCCTGAGAGTCTTACTCACTGCTATACTGAGTATTTCCAGCAGATGCTTATGGGTCAGGAGATTGCACAGAGACGTTTGCCTGGCTGTAACGATCGTAACCAAAAGGAGATTTGCACATGGAGGTGTTAGAGAGCCACAGACCAGCGGACTTGTAACAAACCAACACCTCCTGCTGCAAAACACAAGTACACAGACATCCCAACCCTGTGGTGGAGGCCTCATCCCTTCCCCCATCCTCATACGCAGCTCAAGCCTTTGGAGCAGACTTGTCCACACTGAAGAGGGACTGTAGCTCTCAGAGGCTCATTTCAGCTGTGCCCTGGTCTAGGGGCAACAAGTTACCCACACCAGCCTGGCACATTTGGAGACTGGCAGGATTGAAAGAACCCAAATATCCACATGTTGCTGAATCACTCCAGAACTAACCCCTGGCTCCTTGTGCTCTCCAGCAATGGGAGAGCATCCCAAGACAGCACTCATCACACAGCGGCCGCTGAAGGCAAAGGGCAGCAGGCTTCCCTTACAAAGGGACCCCAGCAGAACCAAACCAGCTGCCTGCTGCTCCCCAGCACCACCTCCACGAGCAGAGGTGCTGTAGCTTGAGGAGAGCCCCTTGCCCTATAACGCTGCAGAGGCCAGAAAGACGCTGCCTCCCACTTACATCCCAATCTGCCAAGTGACCAGAAAACCCGAGGCAACGTTTCTCCCTGTGCCCTTCAGCTCCCCCACAGCCAACCGTACCAAATAACCGTCCGTGTGCTTCCACCGAGGGCAAGCAAAGCCCCAACCATCAGAACCTGTCTGCCTGCAGCCCGCTCCCTGGGCCCCAGCATCTCACCAGCCTCTAAAGCTGCAGCTTTTTATCCTCTACCAAAGGGCTCGCTCCACGCCTTGGCAGAGGACAGGCAAGGAGACCCCCGCCGAGCACAGAAACGCTGCCGGCCGCAGCTCCAGAGGGATGAGGAGGTTGGGAGAGCAAGGGAGCAGCCCTTCAGAAACGGCATCGACTCGTTCATCCAGAAGCGGATCGATAAACTTGCTCTCCAGAGAGGGAACGAGCCTCAGCAGCGCCGGAGCATCAGCTGGGGGGGGGGGGGTTGGGGGGGGCTCCTGCCGGGGATCCTCCTGCTTGCCACCCCCTACCCCAAACTGACCCCTGTGCCTCGCCCGCGGGCTCCAGGTCCCCGCGCTACTCACAGCTCCGGCGCAGCGTCAGACCCCGGGATGCTGCGGGATGCTGCGGGATGCTGCACCGCTCCACCCGCACCGCCTTGCCGCCGACCCCCGCGGCGGGGAAACGGGGCGGGCAGAGGGGGGCGGGCAGGTACGCGGCTCCTCCTCGAGCCGCGGCGGGATGGGGAGGGAGATGGAGATGATGATGGGGATGATGATAGGGATGGCGACGGGACCTGGGGGCGGCCCCGGAGCTGCGGCTTCCTCCTTCACCCGGAATAACCCCGCGGCGGAGATGCAGCGCGACCCGGCGCCGCATCGTGTCCGAAGAGGGGAAAGGGAGCTCGTCCGGCCCGCTCCGCTCCCCACCGCGCCGCTCACTCACCGGGGGAGACCCGTCCTGCGGGGAGGGGGAAGTGTGAGCTGAGCTGAGCGGTGACAGGCGCGGCAACGGCCCCGCAGCCCCGCAGCCCGGCCACCGGAGCCGGGGGTGG
>WBNH01012031.1:5191-20814 GCA_013401255.1 Urocolius indicus | reverse complement strand
TTTTTTTTTCCTTCCCTATTCTACTCTTCCATACTTTATATTCTATTCTGTTATTTTAAGGCTGCAAATGCTGAAAACACCATATGTCTGCGTAAGGGCTCTTTAACTAGAGTGGTTCTGCAGTACATTGCTGTTCAGTCCTGACCTTGTTTTCTGGTGACTGCCTATTTGTCAGTGTTAACTTCACTGATCAGTCCCATTCTTGCTGTAGATGCATAGAAATCAGAGAAACTAAAATATCTGCTAGACTGTTACAGTTTAGAAGTAGTACTTTTACTGAAAAAGATCAAAGAAAAAGCCAACTAATCAAACAAACATGCTTCCTTATCAGTAGTGTCAGAAGTTAGCAACGATTCAGGTAACTATATCATATTGACTCATTTTATCAACATTTACATCAGAGCACATTCTAGTACAGTAGTGTGGGAAAAGGTTTCTCTTATAGCAAGTTTTACAAGCAAGTTTGATAAAGAAGAAAACTGCTTTCACTTCAACATGTTATTCTCTGAAAACAATCTAGAATTCACTCCCATGTCAGAAACTAATTAACTACAAATTAATTCTCATGGAAAGAAAAGATTGCATTCATAGATGCATAGCTACTAGAAATCTGATGTTCAAAATCATTATAGTTTAAGAATAAAGCTAAACTAATACTATTCAATTTTATGTATGATTTCAGCTTTTATCAAATATTCCACAACAGTAAACTATTCACAACAAATATAATATAAATATAATATAATGTAAACATATTATTTTTTTCTGTTATGAAAATTACAATATTTTTCCATCTAAGAATGAGGAATGTGATATGCCATGGGCCAGTCAACGGAAATTATATGTGATCAGATTCTTGAAGGACAAAAGCAATTGTCACAGTCGTATAAACTACATCCAGTAAACATCAACAAATATTAAATGTCGTTTTGTTTTTCCTTTAATGAATAAACAACTGGACATACATTCACAAATATACAGCACAGAAGAGATATCATAGGCCTTTAAAACTACTGTCAGTTTTTAAATAAATGCCATCTTTTGAAGAAACTTGCTATAGAAAATGAAGCTCTAGTAACAGAAAACTTTTGGTATCTCCATTTTTTTCTAATTTCTTTTTTTAAATCCATCCTTGTCATGGATTTTTACAGTCAGCAATGAAGCACCACAAATGTCTCTTGCTTGATGTCCTCCATCCTCCCCCATATTTGTTAGGATGTTGGAGGCCCCAGCAAAATGGGACGAAGAAGATAACCAAGATTGTTGTGGATTGAGACAAGGACAGGGAGGACTCGCTGCCAATTACAATTCTGGGCAAGATAGACTCCACTGTTCGACTTAGAGAGGAAAGTAAAGAAAGTTTATTCTACTTCCTTCAAGAAACAGAACAGAACAATTAGCAAAAAAAGAGTCGAATGACTGAGAAAATTACATCCAACACTTTAAGTTCTCCCTCTCCCATACCTCCTTTCTTCCCGGGCCCAGCTCACTGCTCCTGATATCTCTACCTCCTCCCTCCTCAATGGCTCAGGGGGGCATGGAATGAGGGATGTGGTCAGTCTCTCACAGATGGGCTCTGCTGCTTCTCTCTTCTCAGATGAGGATGACTCCTTGAGTTCTTCCCCTGCTCTGATATGGGGTCCCTTCCTCAGGACACAATCCTTAATGAATATCTCTGGTGTGGGTTCTTCCCCACAGTCGCAATTTCTGCAGATACAGAGTCCCTACCATGGGACACGGCCTCTTCTGGGCATAATTTTAATGAGTTTCTTTTGTGTGGGTTCTTCCCCACAGATACAGCCTCTGGCCATAATTTCTGCCCCTGGTACGGGATCTTTAATTAAGAGAATCACTGCTCCTGGCATGGGGTCTTTAGCAAAATTAATCACTGCCCCGGCATAGGGTCTTTAACAAAATGCAAACAAATCTCAGCTTCACCAGTCTTCTCCACAGGATGCAGGGGAGTCTCTGCTCCAGCACATCTCCTCTTCTCTCTTCTGACCTTGGAGCCTGCATGGTTGCTTCTCTCTCTCTTCCCACTCCTTGCACCACCACCAGCAGGAAAAGAAGAAGGGACAGAAGAAAAAAGAACATGAAGAATCCTCCTCTTTTGGCTTCTTCTTAAAAAGTGACCGTGAAGGCGTCTAATTGGCTCAGTCCCAGAAGTGGGTCTATCTCAGAGCTGGGGAGGGTTTTGAGCAACTTCTTACAGGAGTTATCTTTACAATCCCTTCCTCATTATGAGAAATCGATGTCATGTCAAACCATGGCAATCCTAATCCAGCTATAACATGAATCATGAGTTCCACTGTCTGGATGTCCCTACACCATCCTTTTACTGTCCTACAGAGAAATCCAGTTTAGGTAGGTATCACTAAGATTTCAGCAGTACATGTGAAAGCTTGGAGTATTTTCTCAGAAAGAATGTTCACACTTGACTATTTTTCCTTCCACTCATCTTATACATTATTTTCAATAACAGCTCTGGAACAAAGAATATAACACTTGACTGATAAATTCCATAGGTACTGACATGCCAGCAGAGGCACGTTAAGTGATGCTTTTTATAAAAGTGATCTGCATACAAGTGCATAGTAAAAATCAGAAACATTTAGAAGTGATCTTAAAAAAAAGCAGAAAAATGGCATTTTATCTTTGGGAAGCTTCCTTCCATCACAGCTCAGTAGTCTATCATGATATTTATGTTGATGACCACTGGGCAAATGCCTCCATGGTATTTAACAGATTGATTCTCCACTAAGCAACCCAAGGCCAGAGGTCTGTTTTCACATGCTGCAAATCTACTTTTGAACTTCTGTTCAATTATTTCTGTGGCCAAAAGCATAGTACAAACAACAGACATGAAAAGTAAGCATTTAGATTAATAAAAAAAGTATTATCTTGAAAGTATTTAACCAAACTATTCAGGAAGCTATGAATAATTAACATGTTTTTGAAATGAAGTCTAATATATGGACAATCTGGTAGCCAAAACCAAAACCCAGATTGTAGTTCAAGAACATTTGGGATATAATCCTTTGGGGCTCTGGAGCATTTTAAACTCTGGTACCTTCACTCTTCACTCCTGCTGAAGATCAATCTGATCTCTGACACAAACAGCTGCTCAAAACTTTTTTAGCTCATTATTTACCAATTTAATCAGTAACAGCAGTGTACTGCTGGACCCTGTGCAGTCCCACATCCCATGATCCTTTCTTTGCTCCACCACAAGCCTTCCTAAATGATGCCTTCATCTGCTTTGCATAATTTTACCACTGGGTTCAACAGGTACAGAGGTCCTCATGCTGGCTTCTACACCAGAGATGAATGTTGGTTCAAGGATTAAAATATTTTTCATAGCAGACTTTTAAGCATTGTAATTTTTTGACCTTCAGTCTCTGTTCATGCTTACTCTTCAACTTTTTAGTGTAGTAGGTCATAAAACAGCTTTAAGCTGAAACATTGCCTTAAGCTAATTGTAATTTTTAATGGGTCATTGTGTTTTTAAATTTACTATGCACAAAGAATAGAAAAGAAGAAATTTTTAAAATGTCTTATAAAGACTCTCACTTTTTCAAATGTGGCTACTATTGAAAGATCTAGTTAGAGGGTTGAATAAAGGAAGTGGCTCAGGAGAAGTGATATAGACAGAAATACTTCAGTTGGCACAAAAGCATCCTCTATGATAGAGAACACAAGTGTCTCACTCTCAGATCCTTTCCCAAGTGAAGAAGAGAGTTTGCTGCTGTTCTAGAAGAGATATTGGTATAGTCCTATCAAGAAGCTAAGTCGTTTGTATTCTGCCAAATTGTTACTAATAATCTTGAATAAAATGTTCTCTATAGCAAAGAAAGGTGTCCCTTGATGCTATTACATACCTTGAGACTGTTTTGTTTTCCTTCTATTTCATAGAAAGCCTTGTGAATTACTTGCATGAAACCACACCTTTCCAGTCTACTACGGCTTCATGTATAAAAAACTACTTCAGAACAATTAAAATTATTGTCCTTAGTTGAGTTACATTATGAAGATACATTTATTTGCTTCTGAGTAATGAGCTCTTCTTAAGGATTTACACATTTATCGTAAGACACAACATTTTTTTCATTAACGTGTGTTATTAAAAAAAAAATGCATTTAACCAGAACATTAAAATCTCCTTTTTTTCAGCTTGAATCTATTAAATGTATTCATTGAAATGTATTTCTGTGCATATCAGTTGTTTAAATATCCTTCTCCCTTCCTATCAAGGTACTTGTGTAATGACAGTACAGTAAGGAAATGATTACTGGAAAAAATGTTGAGGTGGGTTTTTTTTCAGATAAATTTATCACCCACTCTAAAGAGCAGGTGTTTGGCACATAGCCTTGATTTCTGCAGAGCATCACTAATTTCCACATTTTTCTATATATATGGAAAAATATTTCACTGTTCCAAGCTGTTATAAACAATCTTGTACGCAGAAAGAGAAAAAATTTTCTTCTCCAAATCCAAAAATATTGACACTCTTTAATCATAATAAGATGTATTTTTCGTATTATCCATCAGTAACATATCTATCATATTAATCAGAGTGTATTTTTTATCTTTCTGTAATAAAATTTGACATGAATTGCAGCAACAAACCCCTTATGTTGTACTATGTGGTGATATTCCAGATTGAGGATGGATATAACTCCAAAGGAGAATATACATTGTAACTGGAAATCAAAATTTGCCATTTTGGCATTCACAGTTGGATAGATCTTGAAAAGCTTTGCACAGCTGACTGAATTCATGGCGTCCTAACATATGCACACACACATACACAACACTTTGTAAAAAAAAGGACATATAGTAATTAATTCTGTAGATTTAATTGCAGACAAAGATATCAGAAACCTGGTAAATGTCCTTCTGCTGGACAGTAACTATATGAATCTATTTGGACACCATGCAGTGACCCTGATGCTCTTTTGCTGAATGAAATAGTCTGCAGTTTTCCAGAGTAGTCACTTCCCTCTCTCTCTCTCCCTCCACTGTCTCTCTTTCTCTCTCTCCTTCCCTTTCTATCTCTCTCTTTTCTTCTCATCTGTTTAAGCTCATGATGAATGTGAGGTGTCTATGAATCCTCGGGGTTTTTTGTTTTGTTTTGTTTTGTTTTGTTTTTTTAACTTTCTTGTTAATATTTAAACATTTTTCTTCTTCTATGGGATTTCCTAGTTTTCCTAGATTCTACATTTATACTAATCTTCTCAAATTTCATCAGAATAAACACAAAAACCTGAATATAAGCAGCTCTCCATACAAAATAGGTGTCAGAAGGGCAACACAGGAGATCTTGACATAGCTTCCTCTTCACACATTATCTCTTTNTCTACACCAGAGATGAATGTTGGTTCAAGGATTAAAATATTTTTCATAGCAGACTTTTAAGCATTGTAATTTTTTGACCTTCAGTCTCTGTTCATGCTTACTCTTCAACTTTTTAGTGTAGTAGGTCATAAAACAGCTTTAAGCTGAAACATTGCCTTAAGCTAATTGTAATTTTTAATGGGTCATTGTGTTTTTAAATTTACTATGCACAAAGAATAGAAAAGAAGAAATTTTTAAAATGTCTTATAAAGACTCTCACTTTTTCAAATGTGGCTACTATTGAAAGATCTAGTTAGAGGGTTGAATAAAGGAAGTGGCTCAGGAGAAGTGATATAGACAGAAATACTTCAGTTGGCACAAAAGCATCCTCTATGATAGAGAACACAAGTGTCTCACTCTCAGATCCTTTCCCAAGTGAAGAAGAGAGTTTGCTGCTGTTCTAGAAGAGATATTGGTATAGTCCTATCAAGAAGCTAAGTCGTTTGTATTCTGCCAAATTGTTACTAATAATCTTGAATAAAATGTTCTCTATAGCAAAGAAAGGTGTCCCTTGATGCTATTACATACCTTGAGACTGTTTTGTTTTCCTTCTATTTCATAGAAAGCCTTGTGAATTACTTGCATGAAACCACACCTTTCCAGTCTACTACGGCTTCATGTATAAAAAACTACTTCAGAACAATTAAAATTATTGTCCTTAGTTGAGTTACATTATGAAGATACATTTATTTGCTTCTGAGTAATGAGCTCTTCTTAAGGATTTACACATTTATCGTAAGACACAACATTTTTTTCATTAACGTGTGTTATTAAAAAAAAAATGCATTTAACCAGAACATTAAAATCTCCTTTTTTTCAGCTTGAATCTATTAAATGTATTCATTGAAATGTATTTCTGTGCATATCAGTTGTTTAAATATCCTTCTCCCTTCCTATCAAGGTACTTGTGTAATGACAGTACAGTAAGGAAATGATTACTGGAAAAAATGTTGAGGTGGGTTTTTTTTCAGATAAATTTATCACCCACTCTAAAGAGCAGGTGTTTGGCACATAGCCTTGATTTCT
This sequence comes from Urocolius indicus, assembly GCA_013401255.1. Taxonomy (NCBI): domain Eukaryota; kingdom Metazoa; phylum Chordata; class Aves; order Coliiformes; family Coliidae; genus Urocolius; species Urocolius indicus. The sequence continues at coordinate 14,394 of WBNH01012031.1, read as the reverse complement.
GCAGAGCATCACTAATTTCCACATTTTTCTATATATATGGAAAAATATTTCACTGTTCCAAGCTGTTATAAACAATCTTGTACGCAGAAAGAGAAAAAATTTTCTTCTCCAAATCCAAAAATATTGACACTCTTTAATCATAATAAGATGTATTTTTCGTATTATCCATCAGTAACATATCTATCATATTAATCAGAGTGTATTTTTTATCTTTCTGTAATAAAATTTGACATGAATTGCAGCAACAAACCCCTTATGTTGTACTATGTGGTGATATTCCAGATTGAGGATGGATATAACTCCAAAGGAGAATATACATTGTAACTGGAAATCAAAATTTGCCATTTTGGCATTCACAGTTGGATAGATCTTGAAAAGCTTTGCACAGCTGACTGAATTCATGGCGTCCTAACATATGCACACACACATACACAACACTTTGTAAAAAAAAGGACATATAGTAATTAATTCTGTAGATTTAATTGCAGACAAAGATATCAGAAACCTGGTAAATGTCCTTCTGCTGGACAGTAACTATATGAATCTATTTGGACACCATGCAGTGACCCTGATGCTCTTTTGCTGAATGAAATAGTCTGCAGTTTTCCAGAGTAGTCACTTCCCTCTCTCTCTCTCCCTCCACTGTCTCTCTTTCTCTCTCTCCTTCCCTTTCTATCTCTCTCTTTTCTTCTCATCTGTTTAAGCTCATGATGAATGTGAGGTGTCTATGAATCCTCGGGGTTTTTTGTTTTGTTTTGTTTTGTTTTGTTTTTTTAACTTTCTTGTTAATATTTAAACATTTTTCTTCTTCTATGGGATTTCCTAGTTTTCCTAGATTCTACATTTATACTAATCTTCTCAAATTTCATCAGAATAAACACAAAAACCTGAATATAAGCAGCTCTCCATACAAAATAGGTGTCAGAAGGGCAACACAGGAGATCTTGACATAGCTTCCTCTTCACACATTATCTCTTTCAGGAAAGTCATGGAAAAAAGTTGTAAATTCTTGTAAAGAGAGACAATTCAGAAAGTAATGGATGGATATTAGTAGCTAAGGAATTTAAAGAAATACTGTACAGAGAATAACAGGTTTGCTTATAAATTTAAATGCTTGAGGACCCACGAATATTCCGCAAATAAGAAAGAGCAGTAGAAATACTTCAGGATGTTACCATAACAGCAGTAGCTTCAGTAAGAACTTATACTTTAATATGTCTAATTTAAACCAAAAGTTTTAAATTCTATGTTTAAAAATGCATTAGGAGCTCACAATACAAAACAAAACATCAAACAGTGAAATCTGTCAGATGAGTATAGAATTGGCATGGTACTGTTAGATTGTCAGAATATATCTTCCAGTGTCTCTTCCACTTGTCCCAGGTTTAATTAAAGTGTAATTAAATTTTAACTTTATGAATCTCCTGACTACAATTTTGTAGAGAACCCTGTTATACCATTTTGCGGTTAGGGTTTTTTTTTTTTTTCGTTTTATTTTATTTTTTTATTTGTAACTGGAGGGGTTTTTTTGCCATCCTACAAGACTGTTTTTCTCTTACAGTTTCTTCTTTCAGACTTACAGTTGGTCATAACAAAGTCTTAGACTGTTACTTCTGATCAGGTTTGTTTTCAATAGACATAACTGCTCTTCTCTTCCACTCTGATTTGTCCATCTGAATGTTCATCAGCTTTATCTTGTGTCTTTTTTTGTATGATTATTTGCTTGATGTGTTCAACTGTGATTAAAATCAATCCAATTTTTCATTACAGGTCAGAACTACAAACTGGTGGATGGAAAGTTGTACCAGTGCTTTAATATTGTCACAAGTCTGTCAAGAAGACCTAAGATGGTCTCTAAAGGTCCTTTCTAACCCCTACCATTCTATGATTCTATGATACAATTTCATTTAGTGTCGATTAGAACTTGTCTTTATATGTCTGAGAACACAACTCACAGATTTAATGTAGTCAGATTGAAAGTTTTTGCTGCGATAGTATTTCCAAATGTCTGTCTCTTCACTATAAGAAGATTGAGATTAACAGTAGGGTAATTATGAACAGTAAATACATGATTTATTGCAGGAATTCAAATTATTTATTCTAATATAAGCACTACTCTTTCTCATTGCTGCTGCTGTGTTCCCTCCTCCTAGCAGTAAGATTTCATCACACTTGTTTTCTATGCCTCCCCTCTTTTGCTGCCATCTGTATACTTGTAGTTGCTTACCTTAACAATAGGCAAATAATATTTTGCATACAATACTTTACTAGAGAAGTTTACTAAGATATGTATGGGTGTGATAACTTTAAAAAGAAAACATTATGAGTTCGAGGGTTTTTTTGTTGGGTTTTGGGTTTCTTTTTCTTTGTTTTTTCCACAGCCAGGTTTAAAGCAAATTTCAAAAAATGCCAAGTTCTCATTTGTTTATGATGTAAAAGCATACATTAGGAATCTTTTAATCTATCCATAAATAGACAATATTTTTCTAATTTCCCTATGGAAAATAAAAAGGATTTGAAGCAAACCTTTCATTGTGAAATCTATTTGACAAGAAAAGTCATAATGCACAAGTAAACTCCATAGTCATTAAAGCTACTTATTACACAGAACATTATTTTGCATATCATGGCAAAACCCTTTAAAATACTGGAATATTTGAAAGAAACTGTAATTGTAAAGCTAGACTACATTTGCCTATGTAGAAAGTATAAGATACAAATTATATAGTGAGTTTAAAACAAATTTTAGTCTCTCAATTTTCTGCCTGACTACTTTGCTAAATCATTGCCAAAATATTACATTAAACTTCACAGGGTTTTAAATTCCACAGTTTGGAACGTTTATTTCTGAAACACTGGATATTTCTATTTTTTTTTTTATAATCTCCTAATAATTCTTTATTCTTGATAAAGAACGGCTTTGAAAAGAATGTCAGATATTAGAAATAGGAAGAATTTTTAAAAAACCCACAAAACAGCAAGCAATCAGCAACACCCCCCCAACTCTTAGAGCTTTCTGTATTATCCTATTTTGTAACTAACTCGAGATATGTGGAATCCACTTCCAAGCTTCCAGTGTGTCTGTATTTTAGTAAATTTTATGAAAAATATTAACAATTGTTATTGTCTAAATGACTACAAACCAGTAAAAGCCATTGGGAAAATGTCAGTTCATGCCCATTCCAAACTGTGACATTGTTTAATTTTCTGCTAGGAAGAACAGAAAAAAGGCTTGCATATGCTCTATTAGTAATCACAAAATTAATTCAACAGGGAACATGTCTCCTGATGCTGCAAGCATACTACAAACTCCTCGTCCAATAGAAAGAAAGGTAATAAAAATGCATTTCACTAGGTCAACATATTTAGCACAAAACAAGGAAAACATCTTGTTTCTATCAGAGATTTCTAATGGATCTTTAAAACACTAGTACGGAACACCTTCTTATCCTTAAAACTGTTGAATGTTTAGCAGAATGTTATTAGCCCTGTACATATCAAAAATATGCTTTGTTCTTTCATTCCTGATTTTGTGCTCAGACATTTCAAACAGCCAAAGCATTTGTAATAATGATGCAAATATTAAGAATTTAACACACTATGTTATTGTTAGCTTTCTGGTTTGTGTATATTCCTTTCAGCATTTCACAGCATATAATTTTTACATTGTTCTTTCAAAATATACATAGGTGTAAAAATTATAAAGTTAAAATGAAATATTGGTTTGCATTTCTCTGACATTTCTTCTTCAGAAAAAACTGAAACTTTGACTGAAAATGTTAATATGCCTTTATTTTTTATTATTTCTCTCTGTATTTTTTTATGTTATTTTAAACAGTGTATATTTCTCCAAAACTTCACAAGTTTTAGTCAAATTTTATTGACTGATCAGGTTTTCTTCCTGTGATTAAGACCATGGGGAGTCACTACAGTAGACCACCATAAAAAAAATCATTGAAGTACCTTCATAAGACAATAAAGGACAGCTTAACAAGCTGACATGCATGGTGTTCTTCTATATATTTTGAGATCATTTCTCTAAAGGCTCTGATGACATAGAAAAAGTATTCTGCTATATTGCTTATTTTCACACCTTGCAACGTATACTTGAGATTGTCTGTTTTCTAGACATTGAATGGACATGTTCAAGAAACTGAGAATATTTGTTAACTACTGCACCAATCTGAGATAGTGTTTGATTATTTACAAATAATTATTTGTCAAAGTAACAGATAGTAAGTTGGTCTTCTTAGCATGCATATTGGAATTAAAGCACCACTTATATTTCTACTTTTATTTTCTAGTGTCTCTAATTACAGCAAACTGTTAACAGAGAGGAAAATTAACAAATAGTTGTAAAATCAATGCTGTAGAAAATGGATTTTAAAGAACAGCAAAAATGCAGTATTTGATGCAGTTAACATTTGAATGGTGAATTTGTATTGCAAAATGTGAGAGAAGTATATTAGCTGATACTATTTCCATATAATTAGACTAGCAGTTTATTGAGAAGAGGTACAAACAGAGCACTATTGAGTCTCTCTCATATTATTTAAACCATTGCACTTTAGGTGTAATTAGTCACTAGGTGATTTTTTCAGTGCTGAAGAATTTCCTGAGAGTTTTGTTATTCTTTTCCATATATGTTTCTGTAAAGACTAAGTGTGACTATGCTTAGGACAGAGCAGGATATCGTCATTCCTCATGATAATCCCAATGGCCAAACTCATTTTGGTGTGGAACTGTTCTAGAGACCTCCTTGTAGTCTCCAAACTGTCTATATGGAGTGAACTTGTTCCTCACTGCAAATCATCTGCTAGATATTTCAGCAACAAGGTTACCAGTCAACTGTTGTAGGAACATAGCCTTCTCAATTTGCTTTTAGATGTTTTTGCCAACAAAAGTATTGGAAGACTGTTGGTAAATCACCAACATTTGATAAATCATCAAGTCCAAAATTGACTTCTGTCAATATCAAGCAAGAGAAAAAACATTAAATTGAATTATCTAGCCTAAATATTTTAAGTAGTTATCCAAAACTAGAATTTTTTTTTCTAACTATATATTAATCCTACAAAAGCATAGACTTCAGGTAGTGGAAAAAGATTTGTAAAGATATGAAAATACTTGAAACACTGGACTATCAGCATGCTTAAATACAAAAGGAATATTTTCAAAACTGTAACCAAAAATGTTCAATTTACAATTTTAAGTCTGCACAAAGAATTCTACTTTTTCTTTAAAAAGAAAAAAATATTTTCTTAAAACAAAATGTAAGGGATGAGCACAAAGAATGATACAGAGAGGACAGACTGAATCTTTTAGGTATTCTACATACTCAGCTCCTACTAAAATTGATGTGGATCTGAAGGATGGTCAGGATTTGAAGGAGTAGATGGAAAGCAGGCATGTTTAATTTTGAAGGATATGATTTTACTCAGGGTTTGTGGTTTTTTTCCTACTGTTTACCTTACTCCACTGAGATATGCAAAAATATGTAGATGAAAGTGGTCCAAAGTTAATATGATTTTAAATGCACAGAAAAGGATAATAAAGTTTGACTGTTTATCTCTCTATCAAGAGCACTTTTCATCTATGATAGAATTTATAATAGAACTCTAAAGAGTTAAAACAATAATGGCAAGAGATATTTGACTGACTCACTTTAGAATGTAAGTGCACAAGGAAAAATTCAGAGGGCTGAAACAATCTCAGAAAGTTCTGATTTCTTTTCTAATGTGTAAGTATTAACTCTGGTTTTACGGGAGCAAAGTGTTGTTCATTTAATTTAAAAGAGAAACTGAACCATTTTTTTTTTGCTAGCTTACAGAGATTGGGAAAATCCCTGATTTTTATAGATTTGTGAACTGATACATCTCCAAGCTAATCGAATTTTTAATTTGTGGGCAAAACTACATCTGTATAATTAGAAATGTAAAGTTCCTAATTCTGCAAATATGTACTGTGATTACTCAGGGCACCTCATGCAAATACAGGACTTACTTACAATCTTTCCATGACATACAGAGAATGATCTTCAAATACAGAACAATTTAAATAAAAATACCACAGTGTCTTTTCTTTAAGTGTCTCACCATTACTGTCGTTACAATTTGAAGATATACTTAAGATTGGCAAATTTTTATGTAATGCTTTATGGAAAAATCAGAATCAGAATAGGAAAAAGATAATTTACATATATTGCTGGTATTGGTGGACATTATTTTTCTGCATAATAGCTGATATGGTACTGTGTATTGGATTTATGAACAAAGCAGTGTTCATAACATAAGGATTTTTTAGCTATTAATAAGCAGTGCTTACACAGCATTCAGACCTTCTCTGCTTCTCACCTAAACCCATCAGTGAGTAGGCTGGGGATGCACAAGTTGAGAGAGGACATGACCAAGACAGCTGATCTCAACTGAACAAAGGAATATCCTTTGCCATATGGTATCTTGGTCAGCAGTAAAAGTTGGGAAAAGAAGGAAGCAGGGATGACAATTGTAGTGATGATGTTTGTCTTGCCAAGTCACTGTTATGTGTGATGGAGCCCTGCTTCCATGGAGATGGCCAGATACCTGCCTGTCAATGGGAAGTAGTGAATTAATATTTTGCTTTGCTTGTGTGCATGGCTTTTTCTTTGCTTGTTAAACTATCTTTATCTCAATGCATGAATTTTCTCAATTTTACCTTTTATTTGTATTGCCTCAGAGGAGTGAGTGGCTGACTCTGTGGAACAGAGCTGCCCGCTGGGGTTAAGCCATGGCAACATGATTGGTGAAAATAGTAATTTTCCAGGGATGTCCAGAAGAAAAATATGTAAAGTAAAACTTGGAAACTACTTATTGATAGCTTTTTTTTTTTTACTTAGCTCTGGTAGAAGGTACAGCTGTCATATAAAATGTTTTAGTCTATAGAATTTTTAAACCACTGTTCTTTCTTCTAAGGGAGAAGATAAGTTTACCAGCCTGTTCCTTTAAGCCTGTTCTTTTCTTTTTCCAGCTATTCCATAATGCCGATTCTCATAATTAATATTATAACACATTCCTTGTTGGGGTCATCACTGCTGTTTTTCTTTGTTTTTCACCTCTCACAAATTTGACTGTTTATTGTGAGCATGCTTCCACCAATTTGGTCCTCTGAGGAGGCATTCATATGCAGTGTCCAGAAGTTGCTGAGGTGCAAGCAGTTTTATCTGTGATTCATACTTCACTTATGAAGTGTTAGACATCACACTAATTTTTAAAACTGATGTTCAGTCACACAGGCACATCTACTGAGAAGGGAAATGGAATGAACAATATGTGGTTGTCTACCTATACTGCGTTTCCAATGTGAGAAATTGGACTGTTTAAATGGACATACAGGCTGTATCAGAACATGTTGAAACCAGGAGCACAGAGATGTACTATCATTCCAATTTTTTTGAAGACTATTTAAGCCAGAGCTTGCCTTGATAACACAGTATTGAATTTGTGTGTACACTGAACACACAGCTGCCTGAGGCAGAAGGAAAGAGACAAGAACAAATAGACAGGTTAATGGAAGAAAACAGAACAAGCCACAAAGAAAATAAAAGCTAGGATTGTTTGCCACAAGTATTGAGTTCATTCCTGTTTTGATATATGACAGCAAAGAAGTTTGGGAGAACCAGAGAACTTCAATGTGAAGCAGGTAGAGGATGGTTAGGTAAAAATACCTCTGTAGAGTTTTGTGAGATGACGGGTTCTGCGGGAGCAACAGATATCTGACCTTCTCTCCTTTTAGTCAGTGAAGACAGATGAGAAAATCAGTGGCTCAAATGCACATACCCTTGTTTGAGGCTCTTCTTTTTCTCACGTTGTGTGACCCACAGAAGTTTTGCACCTCACAGAAGCACAACATTCTTGAACAGGCTAACTTGGAATGCCAGTTTGATTGCATGTGATCTACTATACATGAACATATTGCTCTTCAAATATTGCTCATTAAAAGTAAGAACCATATTCAGACTTTAGGAATCCTTTGTCCTCTAACAATTAATTTCAGTTCTGACTTGAAGGATAAGTATGATTGCTATCAGCTAACATTGATAGATTTCTTTAGTAAAAAACTTTGGGCAAAATTAAAATCATCTTCTAGTAAAGAATGATAACATCACTATGACTATATTTTGGATTTGAATACACAATATTTCATACAGAGCTTAGAATTAGTGGCAAATGACTTAGTTTTTGAAGGATCTCTGAAAATTTACAATTTGCCTCAAAACTTGGAATTAACAACAGTGACAAAACTTCTGGTTTTATTAAGCAGAGAACTTCTTAAGCCCCAAACTTCAGACAGTAATACTTATCTTATAAGACTTATATAAGATTCTTTGTAATAATTTTATCGGATTGATGTTGCAGATGCAGCCAAACTTGACAAAATGAGATGTCACAAAAGTATATGTTAGTCATAGAAAGTTATAAAGACTCAGGAGGACTTAATGGTAAGCAAATATGAGTGCAATAGTAGTCAAAATTCACTAGAGGCAAAACCAAAGCAGCAGAAATATGATGTTAAAGAATTGTACACACTAATCATGTTAAAATAGCTGAATCAGCTAGGGAAAAATATCAAGACCACATTGTCATCAGTGTTAACCAGTGACCATTAGTGGTTAAGTACTTGTATAAGAAAAAAATGAAGTTAACAACCACAGCATTCTAACGATGAATATAATTATAAGCATCCGTTTCTATTGCAGAAGATGAGATCAAAAGTTTGGTGATAAATATTAGAAATATGAGAGGTACCAGAAGACCCTAAAACTGATTTATACAATTCAAAACACCAGTATATAGTGATGAAATGTGTTATAAAACGTCTGTTTTCATTTCACAGTTCTGAAATGAGAAGATATCTGTAAGTGGTTTTGGCCTGAGCCAGGTTTTTCAGTAGCAGGAGGGCTAAAGAGGTGGCTTCTTTAAACAAAAAGAGTTGCCAGAAGCTTCCTCTGTGGCTGACAGGGTTAGGGCCAGTCAGTTTTAAGCTGGACCCTGCACCTGACCCAGGCCTGGCTAATTAGCGATGGAAGTGAATAACATATATGAGAAAAAGAAGAAGTTGTTGCGCAGTGGCAGAACTGCAGCAGCAACAGGGTGAGAGAATGTGAAAACATCTCCGCAGACACCAAGGTCAGTGAAGAAGGGGGAGGAAAGTACCTAGGCACTGAG
>WBNH01012030.1:6124-29901 GCA_013401255.1 Urocolius indicus | reverse complement strand
TGCACACACATCAGGTGTCCCTGCCCCGCGGGGTGGGGGCTGCAGCGGGGCCGGGCAGGCAGAGCCACCTCTCCGCGCACCGCCACACAGTCGCGCAGCCCGCCGCGCCCTCACGGCCCCGCCGCCACCGCCCCTTCCCTGCCCACCCCGCCCTCACACTGCCGCCGCACGCTGGCCAATAGCCGCCAAGCCCTGCACGCAGTCTCCTCCCCTCGCCCCGCCCCCTGGCCGGGTCGCCACCACACAGCCGGCACGGAGCGCTCCTTTCTGGGCGAGGGCAGGTCCGGCGGGCTTCGCGCGGAGCGCTGCGTGCTCCGTTCATAACCCTCCTCTTTGAGAAGCCTTCCAACAGTCTCACTTCGGCAGAAAGTTCCCGATGCGTTGGCCCACTCCCCACCTCCTGTGTCCCCGTCTCCCCACAACTCCCCACCCCCGCGCGGGGATGAAAATGGACTCGCCCGGCCGAGCGGGCGCTTGCAGCCCCTCCCCGCGGGTCACGCGCGTGGAGGGGGGGGGGGGGGTGGGGGGGGGGCGGGGGGGGGGGGGGGGGGGCGGGGGGGGGGGGGGGGGGGCGGGGGGGGGGGGGGGGGGGCGGGGGGGGGGGGGGGGGGGTTGGGGTGGCGCCGCGCGAGAGGCCGGTGGCGGCCGTTGTGTCTGGTCGCGCGGCGCCATGTGCTCGCGGGCGCGGGTGCCCGCTGCGGGCTCTGCTCTGGCCCTGCGGGTCCGCGCAGTGGCCCTGCGGCCCGAGGTACCCGTCGTGCGGCTGTGGGGCCTGCTGCGCGAGCGCCACGCCGACTACGTCTGCCTCCGTCGAAGGATCCAGGCGGCGGCGGCGGGGGCGCGCCTGGCTCCCGCTCCGAGCTCCGACGAGCTGGCGGCCGGGGAGGCTCAGCTGCGCGTCGGGGACATGGGCCTGGTGGAGATGGTTGGGCTCTGGTACCGCTGCTGCGTGGTGAGTCGCCGTGGCCGCGGCTACCGCGTGTTCCTGCTGGACGAGGGCTTCACGGTGGTCACGTCTGCCTATTACCTGTCGCGGGGCAGCGCGGAGCTTTTCCGCCTTCCTCCAGAGGTGTTGGGCTGCATCGTGGCCAATGTCGTGCCGTCTGGAGGGCCCTGGGTGGCAGCGTGGGAGAACGCACCGTTCGCCTCCGCCTGGACGGTGGAGGCTATGGAGTTCCTCAGCTGCCTGCACGGCAAGGAGGTGTCTGGTCAGGTGCTGGAGGTGGTGACACCGCAGCTTATAGTCTTGGAGCTGCCCCAGCTCGTGGCCCAGATGCATCACCTGGGCTTGGCCAGGAAGGTTGCTTCCCGTTGGTTCTGCCAAATGGTTAGGCACGGCCTGATTTATGGCCACGTAGGCAGCCAGTTCAGTCCACAGCCTCAGGCGTGTTCGCTTGAAGCTTCTCCGGTGCCACAGCTTCACCATGACTTGCGCTTATACCAGCCTGCGTCACCCGCCTTGGATTACTTCTACCTGCAGCTTAAGTTGGGTGTGACAGAGCCTGTCCTAGTGACCCATGTTTCTGACCCCCACCATGTCTACTGCCAGTTGGAGAGCCTGTCCCAGGAGATCCGTTGCCTTTCTGATACCATGTGCTACGCTTATGACTGCCAGGAGCAGGGTTTACTACCCAGAGTTGGCTCACCCTGTGCAGCCCGAGGCGCAGATAGTCGGTGGTACCGTGCGATCCTGCTGGAGCTCATTGCTGGGGAGCAGGACCAGGAAGTGGCTGTGGTGATCTTTGTGGACTATGGCAGGAAGGAGGCTGTGACCAGAGCTAACCTGCGCCATTTGCCTGTTGAGTGCTTTCGTATGCCTGTGGTGACTTACGCGTGTGCTCTGCAGGGCATCTCACATGGGGGTTGTGGCTGGTCCCCGTGGCAGATAGAGGAGCTGCGAGCGTTGGTGTTAGGCAAAGGAGTGAGTGCGCACATCGAAGCTTTTAACTCATTCGAGCATCGCTATTATGTAAGGTTGTATGGGGAAAATGGCATAAATTTGAACTATCTTTTTGGGGTGCAGGCTTGCTCTATGGTCAGCAGCCATACGCAACCCAGCCTAACTGAGGCTCAGGAGCTACCAGAAGGAGAAGAATTGGCAGCTGAAGAGCTGGAGTTGCCACCAGCAGCACCTCTTGTTGCTTTAATGCCGGGAAATTCGGCCTCTGCTCCTCTAGTTGATGTGTATCTGAAGTTGGGCTCGTTCCATGATGCACAGGTGACTCACCTCCAAGACCCATCTGAGTTCTGGCTGCAGCTCCGTGAGCATCACCGCCTCTTCAGGCAGCTGAGACAGCGTATGTGGAATTTTTACTCCCATGCCACAAGGCTGGATGGTGCTGGCCGGGACCTACAGCCTGGATCCCTCTGTTGTGCCAGTGGGAATGAGGGTGTCTTTTATCGAGCGGTGATCACAAGGGTATTGGACAGTGGGGTAGAAGTACACATGGTGGACAGAGGCAATACAGAAACTGTAGATCAATGCCTGGTAACAGAGCTGCTTCCTCGGTTCAGGGAGCTACCTGCTTTAGCTCTGAAGTGTTGTTTGGCAGATGTCTCTCCTCTGAGAGGGAGCTGGAGTGGAGCATCTGTGTCTGTATTCAGAGAGCTTGTACTGAACAAGGGACTAAAGGCTCATTTTTTGAGCGTACAGGGCGACAAATATATGGTTGAAATTTTTGACCAGTCCCAGTTGGGTGAGAAAAGCATAAGTAAACAATTGGCTCAGAGAGGGTATGCTGAATACCAGGGTTGTGAAATACCCAAGACTCCCCAGAAATCATGTGGTAAGGCTGTGAGCCACGGCTCTTCCCTAGCTTGTGCCAAGGAAGAAGACCGAATAAATGCAAAGAAGGGGCCTGGAGAAGAATCTGACCTAAAGGGAAGGGAAAGAGCACTTGATCCTTATGCAGCTGCAGTGGTCAGGGCGCACCCCGTTGCAGCCACTCACAATTCTGAAAGTAGTCACTGTCTTCCTGGTTGGAAGTATGAGAGCAAGGAAGACCTGCCCATCTCTTGGAGACAGAATTATGTGGAAATCAAGCCATCTTCCTTTGGAACTTACGGAGGTCAATTAGAAGTGGGAAGTACAGTTGATGTCATTGTGTCTCATGTTGAAAATCCTAGTTATTTTTGGTGTCAGTTAAGTAGAAATCGTGATGACCTTAAGGTATTAATGGCTGAAATTCAAGAGTATTGCAAAAATTCACCTCCCTCACATGTTTGGCCAAATCCTGTGTGTTTAGCCCAGTACTCGGAGGATGAAAAATGGTACAGGGCTATAATTGTTAGTCACATTCCTTCTGCGGGAAAAGTGCAAGTCATATATGTCGACTATGGCAACAGAGCGGTAGTCTCGCTGACAAACCTCCGCTCCATTAACGATTGCTTTCTTAGGTTAGAGGCTCAGGCTTTCAGGTGCAGCCTTTACAATTTGATTCACCCAAACGGTCAGGATCCTTTTGCCTGGGATGAAGAAGCAGTTCAGGCTTTTCAGGACTTTATTGATAATTCCTCTTGCTTTGAACTGAAGTGTACAATTTTTGCTTTGGCTTCAGTAAACAATAAGGAGCTATTTAATATTGTAGATTTAATGACACCTTTTCAGAGTGCTTGCCAGTTTCTGACCCAGAGAGGTGTGGCCAGACCTTTCTCTCCTCAAGAGCCCTTGGAGTCGTTGTTTCAGCTTCATTCTTACTATTATTCTACACATGGTATCAAAATAGGCAGTGAGGAAGGTGTTTATGTTACACATGTTGAGGATCCATGGACATTTTACTGCCAACTTGAAAGGTGTGCAGGTATCTTAGCACAGCTCACAGATAACATCGCTCGCCTAAGTGAAACAATGACCAGCTTAGAAACCTCACAGGACACTGGGAGCTTGTGTCTAGCAAAGTACAGTGACAAGCACTGGTACAGAGGAGTAATTGTGGAAACACAACCTAACATGCGAGTCTTTTTTGTGGATTTTGGGAACACAGAAGTGATAGAGAGAGGTCATCTGCTTCCTTTACCCAGTAATGCTTGTGATATCTTGCTTTTGCCAATGCAGGCCATAAAGTGTTCCTTATCTGATATATCTGATACTCCCCAAAAAGCTGTAACGTGGTTTAAGCAAGCTGTCCTAGAAAGGCAATTAAAAGCAGTAGTAGTAGCTAAGGAATCTGATGGTAGACTGTTGATTGAGTTATTTGATGGTAATACTCAAATTAATGCAAAACTGAAGGAGGAGTTAAACAACAAAGGGCTGTGTAGCAATGTAGAAAGTGAAATGTTATGCACTAGAAATACAGATGTGAATGAGCAGAATGAGACTGCAGAGTCCCATTCAAATGCAGATAGGCCTCTTGAAAGAACCAAATGCAGTTCTGAAGCCCAGGGAGGAGTGGGAAGTAGCAAAAGGCATTTCAGAGAGGATACAAACCTTTTCCAGCCTGCTACAAAGGAAGATCTGGCAGCTGGATTACTAGAATCGGATGAAGTGCTTAGCAGTAAGAAGGATGCTTTTTTGTTAAACAAAGCAGGGGAGGAGTCTCTGCTCTCTGTCCAGATGGATACACAGTTAGATGTTAAATCTGATGCTGAAGGTGGATGTGCAGTGCTTAAAAATGCACCTGATCTACTGCCGCAGAAGGTAGTGCCAGCTCTTAAAGTATTAGTGTATGTGTCTCATGTGAATGATCCATTGGATTTTTATGTTCAACTAGAAAGTGATGAGGCTCAGCTTAACAGCATTTCAGAAAGCTTAAACGATGGGACAGAAGCAAAAAGCCCTTGTGAACAGCTGTTCCAAGCAGGTGACCTAGTCAGTGCTGTTTATTCAGAAGACAGCCTGAGGTATCGAGCTGTAGTAAAAGAGAAGACTTCTGACAATTTGATAAGTGTACAATATATTGATTATGGTAACACTTCAGTAGTTGGTGTGGATCAAGTATGCAGACTCCCTGAAGACTTGTCATCTGTTCCAGCAAAAAGCATTCGCTGCTTCCTAGGTGGACTTAAATGCAAAATAAATACAGACTGGGAAGAGAAAGCAGTGCTTTACTTCATCAAGAGAACAAGAGAAGTTCTGCTAACGTGTGAATTTGTAGAGGAGGTTGAGGGTAAATGGGAAGTTATTCTCAGTGACCACCAAGGTATAATAACAGTAGACTTAGCTGATGAAACTCTTGCAAGTATGGAAAGATCTTGTTCAACAGAAATACTCGATAGAGGAGAGAACAGTAAAATAACTGTGTGTGAGCCTTTGCCTCCTCAGACACAAAATGAAATTTCCCATGTAAGCGATTGTAAGTCATTTATCTGGAAGTTTCCAAAGGCGGGTCAGATTGTAAAAGTTTATGTCTCAGTGGCAAATGGTCCAGAATACTTCTGGAGTCACAGTGCTGATACAGAAGACATGAACTACATAGAAGAGAAAATAGAGGAAGCTGAAAGCCTTGGGCTAAATGCTATGAATGATTGCAGATCTTGTATTAAAAGCGGTGATGTTTGTCTAGCAAAATACAGTCAAGATGGAAAGTTCTACAGAGCTGAAGTGAACAGTGTAAAAGATGACCACGTACTTGTTAGACATGTGGATTATGGAAGTGAGGAAGCTGTTAGCATGAAGATGATCAGACAGATGCCATGTGAATTGCTCAAAGTACCTAACCAAGCATTTGCTTGCTGTCTGTCAGGCTTCAGTTCCTCAGAGGGTTCGTGGCTTAGTGAAGCAGGAGACAAGTTTTTTGGTATGACCAAAGACCTCTTGTTAGAAGCTGAAATAATAGAAACTCAGGAAGAGAAAGTTTCTGAAATCCCTCTGTGTGTTGTTAAGCTGGAAGCTTCTGGCAAGAGTATTAATGAAGAGATGAAACGTTTTTGGAAGGCTAATAAAGGAACTGGTGATGATGCTTTCTCAGACCTTGAGAACCCCTTAAAGGGAAACAGATGTTCAAACAGTGATATAGGTCTTTGTCTCAAAAGAGAAACTGCTGCTCTTTTTGGATCAACTCAAGAAGAAAGCAAAAGTGCTTCACTTAGTTTTAAATCTTCCCTGGATGTAACTTCTGAGTGTTCAAATAGTATAGCAGAGAATATCTCAGCAGGGCCTGTTAAGTCAGTGTGTGGGAACGCTGAGGTTGGATGTGAAACAGCTGAGTGTCAAAGCAACTTTGATAAAGAGATACGTCTGCCTGAAGGAGAGAGTAATAACAAGGTATTACTAGAGTTAAAGAGAAGCTGCAGTCTTCACATCTCGGTTGGTGAAACAAAAGCTGCAGAACAAGAATTATCTGAAGTACCATGTCAAGAGGATGCTGAGCTGACAGCAGCACCAACAGGCAGTGCTTTAGCATCCAGTCTTTTCCTAGGAAGCAAACAAGACCTGCGAAGATTACCAGTGCCCCAGCTACAGTTGTCTCCAAGTGATGAAATGCCAATGTTAGTAGAACTGGATCGATTACAAACTCCCTCTTTATGTGATCTGAAAAACCTCGTACCAGAGCTAGAGGAACTCTCAGGACGGCCGACCTCTGAAGAAGCTAAGCAAGCTCTGGAAACAGAATCACTTGAAGTGGAGGCAACGTTGGGCAGTGAAGCAAGGGAGAAAGAGTTGGAATGGGAATCAGTTTTTCTGCCAGTTGTGAGTGGGGAGAAGGGAGAGTTGGCAGCTCTGGAATTTCATGAAATCTTGAAATCATTTAATGAGAGACAGAACTTGGTGCCTTCAGTTAGCAATGGAGAGAAGACAGAGCGGATTCCATCAGATGTTCAGTATTCTTTGAAAGTGAAGGCAAAGAACCCGGAATTCAGTCTGTCTGGAGTTCATAAAGCAGAAGCTATAGAAGAAGACTGGATGAAAGTAGATATGTCTTCATTTGGTGCTACACCCGAGAGACAACTGGACCTGAAGCCCCATGGCACATTGTCAATGCTAGTTGGCAAAAGTGAGAATCTAATGGAACTGGTGGTGCCTGATGTACAGCTGTCTCGGGAAAACCCATTAGGATTGGAACAAACTGCACTGCAAAGTTCTGCAAACAGTGGAAGTCAATTTTCATTTCCTAGAAAAGACTTAACAAATCAGAGGCCTGTTTGCACTGTAAAATCATGTGACTGCAAAGTTGAGAAACCTGAGTTGTGGCAGAAGAAAGATGACTCTTCCGTGGAAGAATGGATGAAACGAGACTTGAGTGACTCATTTAAAGAATGTGGAAACATATGTGTGCAGTCTTTAGACTATAAGCCTGGGGATGAAGAAGTAGACAACAAGCAAAGTGAGAACTTGGCTGACTGCGGTGGAGGTAAGGTATCTGATTTTAAGGAGATAAATAATCAATGTTGTGTCTGTTCAAGCATGAGAACAGCTTGCTTGTAGAAACCTAATCTTTATTCCTTAATAAGTTACTATACTAGTGTTAATGTTGTTACTCTTTGATGGGTTAAGGTCATCAGGCTAAGTGTATCTCATGGATAATATAACAGTCCAATAGCAACTAATCTTATTTGGAGAGGCTGGCTAGTGATTTTTATGATTAGAAGTTTATTTCTGAACGTGAAATTCACGTTCAGGAGTGTTCAGGATGAGAAATGTTAAACTTTCAAATATTTATTAAGTAATTTGGAGGGGGTTAGGGGAGCATGGGAGCAAGTTTGTTGAGGTATTTGAGTGTATGGGAGGGGTTGTTTTTCTGTTTGAATTTGTCTCACTTTCTTCCTCTGTTCATACGTCATTTTTATAGAACACAATGAGCATATTTGTAGTCTGAAGGGCTTTGCTGTTGGTTCCAACTGTGTGGTTTGGACTTCTCTAAAGTGGTGTGAGGCTCGCATTCTGGAGGTATCTGAAAAAGGTACCAGGGTAAGCATGGTTTGAGTACTCTTGCTGCATGTTTAAGATCTGGTCCTTTTGTTTTCCTCCAAACTCTGAGTGTTTTACTGAAATCTATTGCAGCATTCAAGACTTAGTACTGTGAAGGTTGATTCTAGACTTTCAGACTATATAGAAACAGCAGCGTCTCAAACTGAGTGGATGCTGTTTGTGAACACTCAGTATTCCCTTCATCTTATTACCGTGTATTGACTAGGGAGAGTGAAGGATCTGGCTCTGGTTTGATATACATACTCCTATGTGCATGGTTCTATCTGCCTTGCAAGTTAACATGGTGTTATGGAGTTATAATACCATTAAGTGCTCATGAACTTGGCATTATATACTGATGTTTTAAAGAATTGGAGCTAGAAGAGTAGGAGCTTGGGAAGAAACTTTAATGATACTGTAAGTAATAATGAAAACAGGTGTTCCTACCTCAGTGAAATGTGTATTGAATTAGTAGTTGTTGGCAGTTAATCTTAACAGTAGATTATAATCTAATGGGCTGCCTTGTCCTACTGCTCTTTAAGCTGTGGGATAAATGAGATGTCTTCCAGTGCAGGGGAAGTACAGACATTCTGCATACATTGAAAGGGACTTTAAGATGTAATTTAAGGTTGAAAATCCAATGTATCGTTTAATAAAAGTAACTTTTTGGAAGATGGAATGCCTGAGATCATGAAGCCAGCTTTTTGGCTAGCAGATTCCTTGGGTATCTAAAGCTAACCTCAGCTGTACTCAGGTGAATGTCAGTGTCCGGTATGTAGTGATATCCCTACTCATCATTTTTTTACTAGTTCTGATCAAGTAGATGTCTTCCAGACTTTCTGTCTCCCCATACTTGAGTTAGAATCCCAGGAGACCCTTGAACAGATTCAGTAGTGATATTCAGCTGCATTAGAGGTTAACTTGCTCTTACTTGCAAGAAAGGTTTCCCAAATGCAGGGAGTCGTGAATTCTATTTTCCTACTGCTGTATCTTATGTGCTGAGTGAACTCTCGGGATCTGCTGCTGTGCTAGATAAGTTTTGGCTCTGTCTGTACAGGTCTTCAATCTCTCCAGTGGCAGTGAGGAGATTGTGGATCCTGAGAATGTCTGGAACTGTATTCCTGACAGGGCTTGCAGATCTTCTGAGGTATGGCAGTGTAGTAGTGGACTGGGGAAGACTACTCTCTTTTAAAAAGGGCACTCTGAGTTTAGTTGTGTCACTGTGAGAACAGAAATGTAAAGCAGCAAATCTGTACATTGATGCGAACTGCTAGAAGCAGAGTATTCTTCTTTACAACATCGTATTATCCTTCCTTCTCAAACAAATATCTGTGGAGGCTAAAGAAAAATCTATAAATCTGTTATAGAAGTGATATGATTTATATAAACTCTTTATATACATTTATACAAATTGTCAGCCACTTGGTGTGAGGACTGAATTCAGTCTGTGACTAGATTAATGAAAAACAACTGGAAGGAAGAAACATTTCTTGATTAATAGTAGACTTGCAGTATTAAAGAACAATGCAGATATGTGGCTTTTGCTAGATCATTCTAGTACAGCATGTAACTGGCAAATCATGAAAAGTACTTCTATTACAAAGTCATTAGGAAATTTTAGTAAGGTTTGCACCAGTGTTTTTCATGAAGTACTGAAAACTGAAAAAGTCCTGTCTGGAACCCAAAACTCAGGTTGTCAGCCATGCTACTGACAGTTAAAGAATGATTTTCCACTTCATACTTCACATGCTGTTTCTGCGTCAAAGTGAAAACTGGGCAGAAGACTTCTGTAGTGAGTTATATCAAGGGGAAATAGTGGTAGTAGTGCTGATGTAATAAGTTGGTATGGTATTAAAGGAAACACTTCAATGGAAAACTGTCTTGGCCAGCTTACAAACAGAATCTCTTTTTGTACAGGCAATAACTCCTGCAACAGAAAACTTGCAGTCCTTACCAGAGGAGTCCTTACTTCAAGGTAAGACTACCTTAAGCCTGACAAAGAGCTTGAATACTCAATTTTTTGGGTGCTTTCTAATTTTCTAGAAGAATGCTTTATTTTAGAAAACACAGTTGAAGCACTTTTTTTTTGTGTTTACCTTAGTATTGTTATAATTTACTTAGATGCCTTAACTTGTATGCTGGCAATTTAATGGTGAATATATGCAATGAAAGCAGCTACTCTGTCCTGATTAGGAATCAATTTAGTATTTATTTATTCAGCCTAGTGGATTGAGCCTCTTGGACAAGCTGGGATGGTGCACTTAAGTTACAGGTGTTGGTAGGGTTTTGAACATCAGCCACCAGCATGCTACTCTTGCTCACATTTCTGAGGCAAGGTGAGCCAACTGCTAGGCAGACTATACTAAGCATTGTAGCTTTGGATTTGAATGCCTCAATCCATTAACTGATCTTGGTCTATGAATCTAAACCCCATAATAATACCATCTTAGGTGTTGTAAGGATAGTTTGTGAATAATGCACGTACATCTTCATGGTTACTTAAACATTTTGAGTGTTACTGGCGAACAACACCTATTCTGTGTACCGAAGAAAACAGTACAGGTTCTTCCTGCTTAAACGCTATTTCTATAATCTACGGCATCATAGAGCAGTTCTGGTTGAAAGGCAGCTCTGGGGATGCTCAAAGCAGAGTCAACTGCTTATACCTGAAGCAGCAGCTCACACACCATTTCCCCTTGCACAAAGGCGGCTTCAGTCTGTCCCCTGTCCCTGTCTTCTAGCTGAATTTCCTTTAAGATCTGGAATCTATCCAAGGATGGAGATTCCAGAACCTCTCCTGGCAACTTGTTCCTGTGTTTGACCAGAGGTTGCCTGATGGAGATTGAACTAAGGCTGAGATAGCATGTGTGTTTTCAGTGATTGAATTGGTAATTGTATTTCAGTACAGTTGTACTGAAAGCTGACTCATTGATGGGTAACAAACAGTGAAGCCTGCAGGGATATAGTTAACAGTTAGTCAAAAAAGTAGTTAAAAGAACTTCACTAAAATGTTAGAATCATAGAATCGTTATGGTTGGAAAAGACTTTTAAGATCATCAAGTCCAACCACTCACACTGCCAGGCACATAACTAAACTAAACCATAGCCCTCTGCTTCTACGTGTGTTTTTCGGTTGGCTTTTTTTTTTTTTTTTCTTTTTTTGTAATATCTCCCCCGCTGGCTCACCTTGCACTTGGACAGTTTGATCCTGCACCTTTAAGATTTCCTTCTTGAAGAATGTCCAGCCTTCCTGGACTCCTTTGTCAGGACTGTCTCCCGAAGGACATTGGCTACCAACTTCCTAAACAATTCAAAGTCTGCCTTCTGGAAATTCAAGGTGGCAGTTCTGCAGATCCCCCTTCTTGGTCCTCTGAGGATTGAGAACTTGGTCATTTCATGACCAGTGTGCTCAAGATGGCCTCCAGCTATCACGTCACTGACCAGACCTTGTTTGCAAACACCAAGTCCAGCAATGTGCCTTGCCTTGTTAGTGCTCTCATCAGCTGCATGAGGAAGCTATCCTCCACACACTCCAGAAACCTTGTGGACTGTCTCCTCTCTGCTGTGTTGTATCCCCAGCAGACATCCAGTAGGTTGAAGTCCCCATGAGAATAAGGGCCAGTGATCCCTAGAGTTTTCCAGTTAAACAGAGATCTCAATTGCATCACTCAAATGCAGGATTATTCTTGATCTTCTTGTTTCTGGTTTTGGTAGTATTTTTACCCCTTCATGTTGGTTCCTTCACACCTTTGATTGCTAATTACTACTGTCTAATCTTGCCCACTGTCTGTGTTTCCAAATACTTGGAATATTAGTGTATGCACTCTCTCATCAACATCATGGAAATGGGAGCTAAGGTCATATGGCACTGGACTAGACCTTGCTGCGCACACAGGCTACTGGTTGGAAAGGCAGTTTGAGTAGAAGGTACTCTATCCACATGACTAAACTCCAATAGTGGTTTATGCTAAGCCCATTGAGGGATTTAGTGGTTTACACCTTTAACTGAAATCTGGGAGAATGGCTTGCTCCATCTGTTTGGGCAGTGCCATTGTTTGAACTACCTTGTCCTTATACAATGACTTTACCTAGGTGTAGTTGCTTAATAGGGTCCAGTATATTGTAGATGTTTAGTTTGAGGCCTTGTAGAGCTATGACTTCAGATATTAATCCATTTATATGTGTTTATGGATCCATCTTGATGAGTCTAATCTGGTTTTATTTCCTGTAGAAAAGTGAACTGGCTGCAGTTCAGATTTATCTGAAGATCCTCAAGTCCTCCAGCATTCCTGAAACTAAGTCATGTGGTCACCACGTGAAGCTGAACAAGTGCCTGTGTAAACAATCCCATGAAAATGTGGTTGTTTTTGTTTTTTTAATGGGAACAAGAATATAAGCAAAGCATAGAGTATTTCTGATGCCTGAGAAAATGCCTGTCAAGCTATGCTTCCCTGTCAAGGAGTAGTACTTGTTGGTAGAGTGTTATGGTCAATTTAGCTTATAGCTGTACTTCAGTAAGAATTTGCCCTTTGATTGGCTTTCCTTACTGAACATACGTGTGCATCAACTTCTGTCTAGCTGTTGGTGGGTGGTTCTTGAGCTAGGGTTTGTTGTGGGTTGCTGTACAGGCTATTGTGTTTCACAATGCTGCTTTCTGATACTTGTTTTTTGAAAAGTTGCATTGCTAAGTCGTTTGTTTTTTTGTTTGTTTGGTTTTTTTTTTGACTGAGCAAAGTCCAGGATATTTTTGTGGGGGGAAGAGAGTTTTCCCCTTAATGGAACATAATTGGTTTTGGTTTAAGTCTTGTATCTTGTGCTGTTGTAAAGCAAGGGAAGAAGCTGGAATAAAACTTTGTTAGCATATATCCATTAGTGTTCTGTTAAAGACTTACGTCCTTTCCCTATGCATAAGCCCAAATGCTGTGTGTGTACTGAATATCTTTCTTCAGCTCCACTACTGCGGTTAGACATAGCTGTGCACGTTCTGCAACCACTGTTCTGTTTCGACCCTAAAAAACTCTCTATCACTGTGAGCAATGGTGAGTGCTTTAAAAGTCATGTACAAAATTTGTGATGTGGACTTAATTGCACTATTTTCCTGTAAATGTGAAGCCTAGTAGAAAGATTTTGCTGCAGCAAAAAGTACAGTGGGGTAAGGACTTCTCTCAAACAGCTGCAGCTTATCTCACCTTTTTATTCTCTGCCTCGTGTTGGAAAGGGTTTCTATTTTCCAGTCCAGTTCCATGCTCTTGTGTAGAACAGGCTCTTCCTCCTCTTCAGAGGCTATGGATTTTTGCTGCCATAGTGATTTAGAACCCAAGTCTGATCTCTGACAATGTAATTAGGGGGGTGAGTATGACAGTAGATCTCAGCAAGAGAAACACTTGTATGTTTATTTGTTAAACAATATATGGTGGTAGGCTGGGGAGAATCAACTCTGAAAACAGGTTGTAGATGTTATTGCAACGGCATGTTAATATCACTGATAATTACTCTGCTTTCCTTGTTCCACTTGCTTCAGTTGTTCTGTTTGTAACTTGACTTTGAAACAAATAGGCTACAGTTAGCAGTAGCCCATCTTGTGCAAGGCTTAGTCATTTAGAAGACACCCTGTCATATGGCAGCTTCAAAGAGAGGTCTAAAAACAGGAGCCTTCTTTAGCCAAGCATAGTCAACTTCTGCTGACAGACACAAACAACGCTAGTACAAATGGCTGGGAAGTATTACACCCATGAAACATCAAGATGATGAAGCAATGCTTACATACTCCTTTAAGGGGAGTGGTATAAGTGTAATTTCACCTACAACAGTATGAGTGAGTGATAGTGTAATAGAGGGATTAACAAGAGGCATGGCTTAGAGCTTTGCCAAAGGGGGAATTACAGTTGCCTACAGCAACAGTGACCATTTCATCAGCTTTTGTAATGGCAACATCCTCTAACTATGGCAGTAAACAGATCTTTATAAGTGGATCAAGAAGTCCCATGTCTGAACAAACACCTTTCTCTGCTTTTACTTTAAACTATTTATTGGAGCTTTTACTCTACTTCTTATTTTAATAAGGCAGTTTGAGACCACCTTTCACTCTCTTGACTAGAAGGAGCAAACACCTGCTCCAGCTCTCACCTGTTGCCAGAGATCCATTCACATTAACAACTGACTTTTTTTTTCTTTTTTTTTTTTTTTCTTTGCAGCTGCCTATAAAGCAGAACTTACCCTTTTGCAGTATGTCAGGGAATCCCACTAACTCATTTGAACTAAAACCTCTTCTCATTTTCATGATAATATAACCTAATACTTTTTTGTTGTTGTTCCACACCCCAAAAGCTATGTAGGTGGCCAGTGCTATCCCACGTCTGAGCCAACATTAATGTCCTCACAGCCATGGCATGTTCAGTACTTCTTGTTGTTCTTTACTCAGGTTCAGCTGGAGATAGGTCAATATTGGTACCAGGAATAACATTGGGTCCTATACCATCCACAAGAGCATCCCACTTATCAAAATCTTTGTTAAGACCTATAAAATGGGAAGGAAAAAAACACAAGTGGTAATGAGTTAAGAAATCAACTTTTTGTAAAGCTACACTGAAAAATCAACTTGGCAAAGTACAGGAAGCATCATGTTTTAAGGAGGGAAAAATGATGCTCCAGGTTTTATGTATCAGAAGAAAACTCCACTGAATGTTGCTGTGAGTTGCTTGGATTACAAAGCTAACTACAAACATCTAGAAAAAGTTTGATTTACTTTTTCTGTTCATACTTTTGACACACTTTAAAAAAACCTTTGTTCTAAATAGAATGGAAATAAAAAAAGCTTCATAGGAATTAAGAATTAACTTCATACTTTGATGTAAACAGGTACTTACTCAAATGTTTCTGCAGGAAGGCTAGTGAAGCGTGATTGCTTATATCAATAGCTTCATTTGGATCTATTTCTCCTTTTAATTTGAAGAATCTTCCAATGATTTCTCCACTCACAAAGGTAAAGTCAGGAAAGCTCTGATGTACTGATCCTCTGCAAACAGAAAAATGGTCAGCAGGCTTTTAAGAAAGCAGTTGTCTGATTAAAAGATGCCATGGGTTGCACAGACTCAGATCCTGTTGTCTTTGACCTGTTTTGTCATCTTCTGCTAATCTCATGAGCATTCTAGATTAGTAATACCATTCTATCCTACGCACAGAAGGGATGAAGCTTTGTATGGGCTTACTGTAAGTCACTGTAAATGCAATGGCAAGAAAGAGTAGGAAGATAAATTTTTTGCTGCTCTGAGTATAAAGTGGATTACAGAGCCACCCACTTCCCTGTATGCTGTGCTTTTACTAGGTGAATGCATCCCTGCAGTCAGAAGGCTATTTAAAGCATTCAGGTGCAGATGATGCAAAACTTGTGCCCCAGGGCAGGACTGCACACCTTGGAGTATTTAATTACTGGCTGCTTTCAGAGAGCTCTCTTTCCACAGTGGGGAACAGGCTGCTGTCTCAGAAAAACCTGGGCCATGAGGAATTAGTGACTGACTGTCTTCCTGCAGTTAACAGCTCCGAAAAGAGAGTGAAGACTCATTCTACCACAGAAAACGATGGATCCTGGCCACTTACTTGATAGTGATCATTTTCTTGTTTGTGTCACTGGAGATGAGTTTCTTCATCTTTAAGATATTAGCAGCCCACTGGAATTTTTCAGAGTTGATAAAAAACAGTGGCTGCTGGACACTGTTTTGGTAGATATCATCACCTACAGGAAGCATCCATGCATCGAGGGCAATGCCACACCTGCCAAAAACAACTGGCTATGGTCACAGAAGCAGAAAGCTTTGTAATGCAAGTTTTCAGTAGACTGGGATTTGCAAGAGACATGTGAAAGAGAAACTCTGAACAGGTTACTGAATTGTTTTGTTTCAAAAATTATTTCTCCTCTGGGGAAAGAGAATCCATTTTTGCATTTGTTGGTGTCCAGTGCCAGGTGCATCTGGGCACAGGGCTTCTGCAGGGTCCCCAGTATGATGATACAACATGATGCAGCTGTTTATGTTCCATCACATCCCCACAGTTGAAAAAAGCATGACTTGAGAAAACAAGACATGCCAAACCAAACTTTTCTTCAAGAGCTAATTAGTAGTTGGAGTATCTTAGGTAAGGTTCCCTGCTCCAGACCTCTTCAGTGCCAAATGTCTCTTTCCTGGTTTTGCATACTTACCTAAATCTTATTTCTTTGCTGAGACTCTCAATAACTGTAGCACCACCAAAAGAGTGTCCCATCACAGCTATTCTGCTAGTATCAACAGAATCCTGTCAAAGAAATCCAGGTGCTGTAAGAGACTTTCCCAAACTTTTTTCTTTTTTTTTTTTTTTTAATTTAAAGGGGATCATTTTTTAGGCAATAGATCCTATTGAAGTAGGATGAGCATCATTTCTGTTCCATGAGTATCAATACAGCTTAGGATGACCTGAGAATACGTTCATAGATCTACAGTGTGATCTGCAGAATAGTTTACAGGAACCAGTTTAGAAATGGAAGAAGGAAACTAGAAGAATTATTAAGCATTTAACAAAACACAGTCTCTGTCTTTCACTCACCTTTAGGCTATTCCAGTCAAAGTTTGAATCTAGTACATTTATTACTTCCTCTCCTGAATTGACTTTAAGAAGGAGATTGAGAGCTTTGATACACTCCTGGGCTCTTTGTTGCACCTGGGGAGAAAAAGAAGTTGGGACAGAGCAGTAGAAGGAGTTACCAGAAACTGTTAGGACCTTTGGACACAAGGCTTAGTTTGTTTTGTTTTTTTTCTTCCCTGAGCGTCTAATACAGCAATGAATATCCCTAACTGCAGAATGGAACTGTAAAACAGAACTCTTGACAAGGCCTGACCAATGGCAAAACTGATTTTTGGAAAGCCAAATTGCTGAAGGTCTTGTGTAGATCCTCAGCACACAGAAATTTATGCCTACATCATCAGTCAAAGACCTTCAATTCCTCCATCTTGTCACTACTCAGAGAAGGGGTTGCTGGGACATGGAAAAGCTTAAATAACACAACTATGAGGAAGGCTGACTCACTGCTCCTCTTCATGGTCATCTGGATGAACAAATGTCATTTACCCCACCTGCACAAGAGCTTTGAAACTGTCTTTAGAGAGGAGAAACCCAAAATAAGAAACAACCAAGAAGCCTGTCTCATTTGGTATGTGTAAACATTCTTGAAAATTGTAGTCAAGCTGTTGCTCGATACGAGTTTTCATTTTTCAGTACAAGAAGTGTTTTTCACTTTGGTATGTTGGTAAAAAGCTTCAAAAAGAACCAAAGAACAGAAGTGTCTTTGGTAACTAGGCACTCTTGTGTAGGCACTCAACAAGATATCTGTGCATCGCTGTATTTCAAATAAATTTATCTCCTGACTTCTCTAGTAGTGAAATTTGCAGGCAATAGCATCTAGAGGTTATTTACAAGCTCAGACATTACGTATTTAGACTCATAAAGATGACGTGTGCACACAGGAAATTACAATTGTACTGCTGTCTGAATGGCCCAGGGAGATAAAAGACAAACAACTCCCTGGCTGCATTTGCATTAGCTGTGGGAAAACATTCCCATATTTTAAATGTCAAGTCTATGCTTGGAGGAGCTTGTCAGTATGGCCATATCACATCTAGCATGCGTGCTGCTTCTAATCAGGAAGTCTGCATTGTTTAAATTGATATAAACCACATTAATGCACGGTGAAGCAAACATTCCCCTTAGAGCAGCCATGATTAATCTTGCTATCCAAGAGTAAACAAAAGCTGAAGCAAGTCTAAGGCTAGCCAGACATTTGAATTCAATGCTGTGTCACTTAAAGACTGGGCTGGGCAGCAAAAGTGTGAAGGCACAGAGAAGAAACAGAAAGTTGAGTGGAACCACAGGAGAAACAGCTGACTAAAGCTTGACATGCAACTTCGTGAGAAAGTGCTGTTGAGGAAGCAGTTTATGTTCTGAAGAAAGCTGTTGTTGGCTTGCCCATTTCAGGAACATAGGACTTGATGCATTATATATATATCTGGAGTGTGCGAATTGCACACAAAGGGTAAGAAGTGCCAGTGCCCACATATCTCTTGTGCAGACCTTGAAGGTAGAGGCCTGCAAGATAAGCATGAGAAGCAGTCCAGGGAAGAAGCCTTGTGGTAGCAAGACAGTCCTGGTTTGGCTATAAATCACAGGATCAAGCAGACAAACAGCTTTGAAACATTTTCAACAAGGCTATGGTGCCTGGGAGTGAGACTTTCCCCTAAATAGCCGTAAAATTAATATTCAAGTTAACACCCCTGAATATGGCAATGAGCTAAAAGAGGTACATGCTAAACATGCATGACTATGTTCCTCAGCTCTCCACACAAATCATGTCAAATATCACCCCAGGGACAGGAACCTAAAGAGTTTTTAGTCTTTTAGATGTATGGCTTTTAGCTTTTTGAGCTTTTTTTCTCCTTTCTCTTCTCAACTCAACTTAGAAACACACAGCAGGAAGAAAGAGACTGAAGACCCAGGTGAGACAATAGGCAGGTTGAACTCTTCTTCCTCCATCAAGACAGGGACACCTTCTTGGTCAGAACTAAGCTTTTTTGTTCTGTCTTGAAGAATCCTCAGGGTAAGTACTGACAGCATTCATATTAGCTATTAGCACTACTGCAGTTAGTGTATTTATCAAAGGCAATCTCCAATCTGTTCCATCTTTTGCCTTAATAAATTACCTATTTTCCAACTTTTCAAAATTATGGCTCATAAACCTCAATTCCAACCCTTGACTTTGGGAAATGGTTTTTAGTGAAAGTCCCCGGGGGGAAATCTGACAGGCAGTCTTCAAGCTCTCACTTTTTAATGCAACAATGAGCCATGGGAGAAGACTGCAGACATGGCCAAAGGGAACAACTCTCCTAGTTAGTCCTGAACACACCACCCCTGCTTTGTTCCCTAGAACACAGATTCAGGAGGAGTACCTGCTTGTGGCGCAAACAATGCTCTTCCTCTCCAGTTTTTAGCTTCCTGTAGTAGATCCACTCCTTCTCCATGTTTGATGTAGACTCTTCCGGTGGCTCAGAAACGGACTTTTTTTTACAATAATATGTTGCTGAAGCAGATTCATCTCTGTAGTATCAACAAAAGGTTATTTCTGGGGATGTATTACGTTTGGGTTGGGATGAAGTCAGCAAAGTTTTAGATTTCATTTCTCTCTAGAGATCTAAGCCACTGACCAGTGCTGCTGCAGTCACAAGTGAGTGTAGGCAGCCTTTCCTACAAAATGCATTAAACCCACCAAAACTCCCACCCTCCTCTATATTCTCCAGGTACTAAAAATAAAGCAAAACAAAAAAATAGGAAGCCTGAAGAATGAAAAATTCTGCTCTTGAGACTTTTCATTCAAGGGCTTATCTCAGCAAATTCCCATTGCCTAGGAAGAGCTGAGCTAGAGAAACTGGAGGTGTTTGCAGGGCCGAAGAAGATAGGTTAGTTTTCTTTATGCAAAAAGCCTAAGAAGGTCTTTAGAATAAATAACGTTCCGTTCAAGAAAGTCTCTTTCCATCAGAACTCAGAAACGTTCAGTATACGCACCTGTGCTCCACAGCTGCCACTATAAAGCCCTGAGAAGCCATCTCTATGCAAATGGCAGAATAGATTGTCCTGCAATCAAAACCACACTCTGGTGAGACATGTGCGTAATGATCTTAATTACACTGCTCTTTAAACACTGACCATGCTACATACGTGCTCGCCCGATTTAGCACTTCTTCTGTTTGAATTTGCTAGCCAGCAGAGCACACTTGTGTGCCAGGCATCAAAGGCTTTTCACAAAACTGTGAGAAGCTGTTACTGTTTTACTGTCTATTCAGAAGGAAAAATGCTACTGATTTTAAAAATAAGCACCTTTTAAAAAGTAGCACCTAGCTGATCTTCACAAAATGCTTATGAGTTGATAAATACCTTCACCTTAAAATACAGAAGGGGAACAGAATTAAATACATCAACTCTGCTTTTATTTACCGCTATTGATTTCACTGGAGGCATACTGAGACACAGCAGCCTGTTCTTCAAATCTCTTCCAACTCCATGGAGATCTCACCCCCCTACTGATAATCTATTCAGAACCATCCATGGAGATTGCTGTCTCCATAGACAACAGAAATAGTTTGCAAACAAACTGCAGAATTACCGAAAAGCTCCAAGTCCATGGGAAAAAATGAGGAGTGGGTATTTTTCTCCTGGCTTAAAGGCAGCATTGGACTTTGCAGGACAAGTCACTGAACCTAGACAGAAATCGAAGAGACTGTCTTTGTTACTGAAATGAGAGAAAGCATTTGTTCCTGTGAGAGAGATCCCAAGAATCTGGTGACCCCCAATTTCAGAGAGGTCATCTGAAGATAAAAGTATCAAATCTTATCCTTAAAATACACAAGACAAATACTGATCTGATTCCGAAAATAGCTTCTACTTGTCAGAAGATACTTTCCTTCTCCTTGTGCCATCCACAGCCAAGCACAAGGCCCACATATCTCTTAAACTGTACAAGAACAGATTTTCAAGGACAGTCAGGCATCTGTGTCTTGTTAGTATTCAGATCTTACTATCTATCTGACTTTCCTACATTTGCACATTTCCCTGTGGGATTTAAATCCCAACACATACACAAAGCTTACCCAAGTTCTTCCTACAGCAATTGCCCAGACAATCCTATTCCCAGGAGTCAGGGACTGCAGGTCTACCTGAGAACTGAGTCACAATCAGCATGAGCTTCACTACACAAACCCATCTGAAACAAATGTAGTTCTTTGGGAAAAAAAAACCTCAAAGTTTCAGTCTTAGTCCTGCAGCAATAATGCACTGCCCACAGCTACATACAGAGCTCATGCTCTTGCACTAGTCAAGGAATAAAAGCAAAACCGGTCTTACCAACGTAGTACTGGAAAAGCCTTTCTCCTACAACTCGGTACATATTAAGGAAATCAGAGAGTCCTTGATAGTACTCTTTATCTGGAATCCATGGTACCTCTTCGTTATCTGTGGCGTCACACGATGGATAATACAGGCGCAAGAAGCTTCCCTGAGATTTGGAGGGGAAAAAAAAAAAACACAAGATTGATATTTATTTATATATGGCAGAGAAAAAGGAAGACAAAAACATTTATATCAGGAGCTTCAGGTACAAGAATGACAGCTCGAGAGAATTATGGGACTCTCACAAGAAAATTATCATCTTCTCCAGGCTTTGATGCCAATCCTACATCACTATCTTTTGTCCCTGCAATGAATTTAAAGTAGCATGGCTGTTAGCATCCAGGTAGATCTACATGTCACCTTCTCTAGGTTAGCCTATGGCTAATTCAAAATGTTCCATTTCATTCAAGTACTCATTAGAAACACCAGCTATTTATTTGCTCTATTTCCACATCTTGCTGGATCTTTTTTTCTGTCTTCCTCACTATGCCTCCCTTTGGGGAATGGTACGATGATGCTGTTTGATCAGTTTAATAGGAGTGACTGTGTCTGTTTCACCCTTCCAGCTGGGCAGAAGTCTCTCATGGCTTTCCTTGCACCATGGAGCTGTTACTGACCCAATTCAGCTTGCTAAACTGGGAGAGAAAAAGGTCCTAGAAGTATATTTTCCCACTAGGTAAGCAAGACAGATTTTATCTTGAGACTAGTCTCTGGAGGTGTGGAACAACAGAGGAGATGCATGTAGTCAGGGGCATGGTCTCACTTGGCTACATTGTTCCTGGATAACTTGCACAAAAAGGCTGTCAGTAAAGCTCCTGGGCAACTGGACAACAAAGGACTGCCATATATTGTTCTCCCTCATCAAGATGTTTACAATTTTGTCGTGGTCTCTCTTTCTAACCACAATTTTGTTAACCTGTGGTTTTTCTGCCTTCATTTTTACCACCAGTCTGAATCTTCTCTTACTGTCTGCACTACAGGTCTTGCAGGAAATCATCCAAGCTTTCCACATTTATATAGACCCTCCATTCCCCCCTTGCCAGTATTTTTCCAACGGAGACAGCAGCAGTGTGGCAACAGCACACCTCAAAGCAGCCCTCCCAGCTGATGCACTGCGTGTAATTTGCTTGCTGACTTCCTGGTTTGCAAGGGAATTTGCGACACACTGTTCACACTATCTTGCTCCAGCAGTACTTTTGTTTTCATAAGTTAAGTCTAGGGCCAAAAAGAACGTGAGGTTGGGAATAAAATCTGTTTTCTTGAATGGTGATTTCTGAATTTCATACACATCGTGTACAAAAGCTTGTTTAATGAAGCTTGTTTCTATTTACTCATCAAACTTGAATCAACCTTTGACACAAAGGCCATTAAGGAAGTTTCATCATCAAGCCTCCATCCATACTGATAACTATATTAATTTGATCCCAGAATAGTCCTAGTGAACTTTAGCAGGTGACTAACTGAATACCAGGAAGAGAAAGAGGTTCTCTATCTATGCCTGAGAGAATAATTATACAGATTGCTTATCTAAGAAAAACACAAGGGCTGACTGCAAAGAGAAACTAATCTTTTTTCTGGTCTAACACAGAGTTAGCCAGCAGAGTAAAGGAAAACATAAAAATAACCACTACAAACTGATCACAAGTTTCACTATACCTGGCTAGTCTGAGGAGTAAAACCACAGTTAAATATAGGCGTGTTCTCATAGGAAAATTTAAAAGGAAGAGGATTTGAAATCGAAACCCATAAACAAGCTCATTAGCTGTCTGTTTACCATCCCCATCTTTTTACTGGGGCTTGCAAAATTGACATCCTGTTCTTTTTCAGAGAGATAACAATTTGAGAAGATGTCTCAGGATTTACTCTGCAGCTGAAGCGCTACCTACCCTCATCATGCGCTACCCACCCTCATCATGCGCTACCTACCCTCATCATGCGTCAGCCATGCGCACAGGCGAGACCTTCTGTTTGATTCGTCTGTGCAACTACAGCAAGTTCTCTCACTAACATTATGGCTTAAATCCAAAGGAGGAAGAACCGAGAGCTTTACCTCAACTGCATTTTCTGTCATCAGGTCTGTACATCCAACTGAGTGTGGTCCCTTTCCTTTGGGGATCCTGTAAAACTTCTCGGTGCTGCTGCTCTCCATTTCCACTGGTGCCTTCACAGATAAACCTGTAGGAAAAAGACAAAGCAAACCAAGAGGTTGCCTTGGGCTGTGTCACCCACCCTGACAAAAATTCAGTGTGTTGAATATCCAGGAGTAAGAAACTCAAAACTTGAGCTGACAGAAGAATCTCAGAATGACAGATCTGACACCCTAAGCCACCAACCTGACCTGCTCTACGGAGGAATTTCCTCATCCTGAATCCCAAGGATCAGAGACAACACTTGAGTAGTGAAGGGAAATGAAACATATTTCAGGGGAGACCGCGGCGGCACTCGGGAGGCCACGGAGCAGGGGCACAAATAGAGAAACACAGGAGCGGTGAGTTTCAGAGGTGATGGCAAGTTCCCTCCCTCCAAGTCATGACCCAGAGCTGCTTTTTCTCGGATCACCCACAGAGAGGGAAGTTTTTGCAGCTTCTGGGTAAACAAGTCCAGCCTATTTATCTGCAGGAGAAGGATGTCACCGGGAAAACCGACGCCGTAAACATTTGTTTCCCAAGAGGAAGATCCCTGGAGATAAAAAGAAGGGCTGCGCGTCGCTGGGAAGGTCTGACCGTCGCAGGCCCGTACCTGGGGTGGCACCTCCGGCCCCGGCTGGCCCTGGTGCTGAGCTACGCGCCGGGGGAAGCTGCCACATCCCAGCCTCAGGCCGCGGGCAGCAGCCCCCGGCCGCCGCTCCAGCTCCAGCCCCCGCGCCGGCGGTCTCCGGCCCCCTCCGCCTCTGCCGGCGGAGCGCGGCGCACAGCCGCTGCCATTCCCAGCCTGCGGGAGCAGCGCGGCGCCGGGAGCGGCCGGGCGGGGG
>WBNH01012029.1:0-24320 GCA_013401255.1 Urocolius indicus | reverse complement strand
CCCCTGCCCTCCCCTCCCCTGCCTCCTCTTCCTCGGCCGTCCGCCGGCCCCGCGCCGGGGGGAGAGGGCTGCTCCCTGCGGCTGGCGGGGCGTTCCGGGCTGGCTGTGAGCCCTGCGCTCCCGAGCGTTGGAGCGGGCGGCTTGGGGCGCCCCGAGGCGCGGCGCTGGGTCCCTGCGGTGCCTGTTCCCCTGCACGCCTTGTGGTTTCAGCGGGGTGCGAAGGCACCAGTGTGTCCCTGGGAAGGGAGCGGGGGAAAGTCCCGACCCGTCCCCCCGCTCGCTTCTGCCAATGCGTTTGCTGGGTTACGGGGCCGGTTTGGGTCCTTCCCTTATCCCACCTTTTCTTCCCGCAAGTCGTTGTCAGAGCAGTCGCTTCAGAGTTTTTTTTTTTTTGCCGAGCCCGTCCGAGCACCGAGCGCCTCGGGCAGGTTTAGGAGAGGAGCGCTGCGGGCACAGAGCGGCTGTGCCAGTGCCTCTGCCGGGACGGGCGGGCGGGCGGGCGGCTGCTCAGCGCGGCTCTGACAAGGGATCCAAACTCCGAGCCTGTGGTACTCTATCGGGAGCTACCTCACTTCAAAGGCTGCGGGGTCTCCGCAGGGGTTACTCCGCGTTTCAGGCGCCGACTTACAGCGTGGAGAGTTTTATATCTCCCATACGTAACGTATCCGTAGCTATAACATAGCTGGCGTGAGCACATGATGCGTACGTGTACGTGAAGTGTGAAAAGTTACCTTAGTATTGCTGTTGTGGAGCAGATGCGACAGCAGTAAAACCTTTTCATGTAAAATTCCTCTTACAACCTTTCTCATTTCCTCTCTTTACTGCAATTATCTGAAGCAA
The DNA here is from genome assembly GCA_013401255.1 of Urocolius indicus. Taxonomy (NCBI): domain Eukaryota; kingdom Metazoa; phylum Chordata; class Aves; order Coliiformes; family Coliidae; genus Urocolius; species Urocolius indicus. Next base: position 23,480 of record WBNH01012029.1, on the reverse strand, counting down.
TTAGCCAGCCTCTCTGTCTGTCGCGTGTTGCTTTCCTCTCTTTTGAAGATACAGGATTTTTAAGGGTTTTTGGTTTTCTCTGCTAGGATAGTTGCTTTCCTCGTGGCTGTACAGTTTATCACACAAATTGCTACTGCTCTAATACTGATGTAATTCAGAACAAGTTAATGCTTTGATAATGTTAATTATTGGTATCGATACTTTAATCATCTCAAACTGTCTTTTTGGTAGGAAAACATATTTGCACTTAAGTGTTAATTTTGCGCACTGTTGTGTAGAAAAATTATTTATAAAAGTAAAATTAGTTATGTAGAATACTTACTTAGCTTAGGAGGGGATTTGTACTTTCACTGAATATATATATATATCTGAAACTAGTCTGTAAAAGAAAACAAATTGTCCTTGTTGACCTGAGTGGTTTTGATTGCAAGGGAAACTGTTAACAAACAGGAATGTGGGGAAGAAAGGTCTGTTTAATTAAAGGTCTACAATATCTGGAAAAACTTGCTAAAGAAATACAAATACTTTTATTTTTGTTGCTGACAGTCTCTGACACTGTGTTATGGAAAAATTGTCCTGATGGGTTGGTGACAAATGTCTAACACGTTTTTGGTTTTTAGATCATAAGGAAAAGTATAGTTGTCCACATATTTCTAAGTACACTTAACAGAGCAGTTCCTTTGAAGAGCCACCTTGTGTTGTTAAGATTGATTTTTGTTTCATTGAATGCTATAATATCGCTGGCAGTTGAGTCCTGGAAAAAGTCTTCAACACTTTTTATCTCTCTCTGTAGTTTAATAGGCATTTCTTATGTGTTCATTACCACCTTTTTTTGCATATTTTAAGGCTGGGACAGTTAGTTCATCATTTCAGGATCGAAATTTTGGCAAATACCGGAGTGATATATTGTATTGTACAACACCTAACTCTTTATTCCTATGCCTCCAACATAATTTTAGTAAAAATTTAGACTATAGCTAAATGGACTTTGTAATTTAAGAGTTTATCCAAAAAGCTCCGTAATTGCTTCTTACTTTACTAAGTTTTATTGTTGGTGTAATACGCTTAATGCAGCAAATGATAGTGTGGTAGCAACATCACCTTCTTGTATATGTTCATGACTGATCACATGATAAACCTTCTTTTTATCTATTCCAGTGGTCTAAAATAGCAACTAATTTCTAAAGATCTTGGGTGGATTTTTAAAGTAGTCTGTAGTATAGTAAGGGTAATTGTCCATACATATCTAAGCTGTGACCTACTTTTTGTACTGATGAGTAAGTAATAGCTTTACATAGACACTAAAAGAGTAACCTTACACAGGCACAGTGCAAAGTGTTGTGTGCAGAAGTCGTTAAAGTTAAATTCCCTAAGGCAAGCTAAATGCAGGGACAGTGAGTAGTTCCTCTGTTTTGTCACTGTGTGTTCACAAGTAGTGCCATGCTGGCATCTATACTTAACGGTTATTAGTTCGTTACAAATCGAGTGGTTAGAAGCAAACTGAAGCTTTTAATGGTGATGATGACTATTGTTACCAACTGTACTGTTTTAAGTGTGGTGATTATGCATTGTAAATTTTGTAGGAACCCTGTTCCATGTTTGTTTGTATGAGAAACAACTCCATAAGCTTTATAATCATGAAGCAGAGAACTGATTGCTGTCAGAAATAAATAGTGGATGGCTTGTGGAGCCTCCTTCTCTCGGGACATTCAAAACCCACCTTGGACGAGTTCCTGTGTGACTTACTCTAGGTGGTCCTGCTCTGACAGGAGAATTGGACTAGATGATCTTTCAAGGCCCTTTCCAACCCTTAAGATTCTGTGATCTACTGAGAAGTTGGCACTAAGGTGGAATATTGAGAGAAATATATCTTTCGTTTGTTTTCCCAAAGCTACAACTTTGAGCATACTAAGCAAAATCTTATTTCTTCCTTGTGTTAGCTGGTGCTAGTTTGTAGCAGTGGTTTCTCTTATCTTCTGACTACCAAAGTGTAGCAGTGCAACATGTGTTTTGTTCTATGGTGTTAAGTGCACAAGGACAGTCAACGAGATGGATTTAACACAGCATTGATGAGCCCTGGCACATTCAGCTTGCAGGACGTTTCAGCCTCTGATGGGAGCATTGGATACCTTGGGCTAGAACATGGAATGGCTCTCAGTTGAGTAGGAATCTACCCAAATCAATCGACAGGTAATTCTGAACTAGGGCTGTCTCTTAAGCCCACAAGAAAGGCAGGATTTAGGCAAGGTAGTCCAGGATGTGGACACATGGAAATGTCTGTATCAGCCAGCAACACTCTGCCTGAAATTTTGGTTTGGAGTTAGATGGTTTTCAAGAGCTATAGTGTTCTGCTGTTATCAAGGGCTAAAAATCAAGTGTGTACAATCTTACCTCATGACAAGCGTGAATTAATGGCAGATAAGTTATTCTGCTGTTGGAGTGTTTACTGAGAGGAAGAAGCAAGCACAGAGGCAGTTGGAGTGGAGTAACAGATGTGATGCAAGTTCTAGCCTGACTTACCTTGAGATAATTTATTCTAATCTCCCCATACCCTAGGATACCGTTGCCTTCATATCAGCATGTACTGAACCTTACTGAGTTATTATTTCTATTATTAGCATTGTAATATGAGACCTAGTCACATGTCCTGTATAGGACTTTGTATTCATTTTCTTTCTTCTTTTCATATCCCTGTGCAGAAAATACTTCATGACATGCTAGGGAATCAGTTAATATAGAAAACATTTTCCAATAGCTTGCTTTATAAAGCTTTTTTTTTTTGGTCTTATTTTTTCCTCCTGTTGGCAAATTTCATTGAAAATCTTGAAGAGCCTTCTCCCTAAGAAAAGTTCTGATGCTTCCTCACATAATTCAGTGGCTTGAGCTGTGCTGAAATCACCATGATGGTGAAGTCTATCTGCTAGATTTTATTTTTAGATTTCTAAACATTGCACCTGAATAATGGCAACAATGAGTTCCTGTCTCCTGGGCCAGGAAGATTCAAGAGAGACTTCAAAACCCTCATTGGTGCTTAGTGCAGGGCTGTACTGTCATTCATCTGGCAAGTCCCGTGTACTCTTGGCTTGCAAGTTGGAGAAGTCCAAGCAAAGCCTGGACTCTGGGCATCCATTTGGAATACAGATTCTCCATCTGACACTCCTCTATAACATGTGAGGTATTTTTAAATCAGTTTCTGGAAAATCTGAAAAGATTCTGTGGAAAACAAAAAGTTGGAAAAGATACAGGCAGAAATGTATCTGCCTTTTCACCATTTTGAGAGTTCCCCTGGCTTTGACTGGTACACTTCTCCAGTTCAAGGGCCTTTTCACGTGGTCTTGCTGTCCCATCTCAGCATGCTACTTCATCTAATGACAACACCTCTCCTCTTAAATGCCATTCTTCTGTGCAAGAATCCTCACTGTTGATTTAACAGCAGAATGTATCACTGCGTAAGGGATGCAGTAGATCTCTGCAGGCTGTAGGCCCCTTAGCCGGAATGTTATCCTCCTAATTACCTCTGTTTGAAGTGAGAATAATTAGGATTGGGCTAATCTGATTTATTTCTGTGACTTAGTTCCCTCTGTTAAACTTCCACAAAGCTATCTTCAATATGAAGATTAAAGAATAATAGACAACAAATGCAGTTTTATAGACAAAACAAATCCCAAGAAACAGTCAATATGTTCGCCTGCCGTATTGGCTGCAATTTTGTCCGTTTCCTCTCTTGGCAAGTTTAGGTTTCATACAAGCACTTACAGCAATGTACGTTGGGCAGAGAAAAAGTGTCCCAGGCTTTGAAGTATAACTAAAAGCTCTGCTGAGGAAACTGTGGGGTTTTTTTTCCAGAATCTAGAATTGAGGGAAGCTTTTCAAGCTAAGTGACTGTAATTTCTTTTCTAGTAGAAGGAATATGGGTCTTTTCAAGAGGTGTTGCTGTGTCAAAGGTGAAACAGATACTTACGTCATGAAACAGAAATACAGACCAAGTAGTATGTTGCTTACTTGCTTGTGTCGACACCATGACTCAAGAGGTAACATAAGTAACCCTTGTCACAGCCACCTACTTGCCATCATATTTACCAACAACCAGCTTTTATCTTCTTCATTCATTCTAGTGACCTATGTGCTCTGAAGTTAGTTTGATGATTATTTGTGGTACTGTGCAGTACCAAGATAGTAACTTATCAGTCATAAGGACTGCTTATTTTTAAAACTTCTCCACAAGGGTTTAGAAATTCATGAATAATAGGAGCAATTCACACCTGTACGTGTGTGATATCATAGTAGACAGAAAAGTTTTACAAGGGATTTGAAAGTTTTTTTCATCATTTGAGGTGAAAACAAAATCAATATATTTTCAAGTTCTTTGCAAGGAGAAAACTGGATGTATGGGAAGTGATTCCAACTCTACTTTGATCTTTTATTGTAATAGAATACATATGTAATTGTGTACCCTTCCTTTAATTCACACAACCTTTCAAACAAGCTAAAAGGTTGCATTTCTGAAATAAGGTGGACTAAAGTGTGTCTCATTTTCTAAAGAGAAGAGATGGTAAAATTAGTGTGAAATCATAACATTCATCAACTTTGTAGCTGGCAAATGCTGTCCCAATGGTTTGGTGGCAGCTTTAAATTTAGCGATACTGACAGATGCCAGTATTAGTAAGGCTTGATGCCTCAACAGTGTTTTAAATATAAAATAAAATGTGACATATACACAGAGTAAAGCTGTCTTTTAACTTTATTTTTGCATAGTATGAAGCAAAAGGCTTCTTTTCAAGTAACTAATTGACAGTAAGCAACTAATTGACAGTATTGTAAGCAACTAATTGACAGTATTTTACTACTAAGTAAAATGCTGTTTTGTTTGCACTGTAAAGTACCAAAGTAGTAACAATTTGACATATTGTCCATTTATTTCCCGCTGTCCTCTCCTTCCACCCCCAGACAGATTTTAATCTGTAATGTGTGGTGTTATGGAAAGCAAGCAGTTCATAACACCAAACTGTGGTAAGTAACCATGGCTGTTTCCCTATAAAGTTATGTGATGTAGTTACACTCTGAGGAATGACACATTTTATGAATCAAAGCTGGGAGCCTGAGCTGTGACTTGTACATGTGTGGGCTTTTGTACTGTTGCGTTGTTCTCATGGGTATTTTTTCCTACAGTTGTATAAATGTGGATCCTGCTGTTGAACGTGAGGCATCTCCCAGGTCTTGGTTCTGAGTACACGGAAGTCTCGTCTCTGCTCTTTCACTGAGTTTTGATGGGGTTTTTAAAAAGCTTAAAATTTTTATCCCAGGTGCTGGATGTAATTTGCTTTGTTTCTTTACATTTGTATCAGTTAAAATGTTCTTCATAACATTTTGCGATTTTCTGTTTGTACATCAGTGGGAAAGGATTGCATTTCTGGAACTACATTGGTACAGGTAGAGGCAACAGCTTTTGGTTGTATGCAAACTCGGGCATGTACCTGGAGTTGAGTGAATGCAAGGATTTTTTTCATTGCTCTGTTTTTATCAGTGCTAGTGGTTTGTCTGGAAGAGGGTAAATTCTTTAATCTGTCGCCAATGATCTAAATAACATGTTAAAAATCTCTAGTCTGTCGATATAGCAGGTAGTACTTTGGTCAAGTTGAAGATCAGCTAGCACGTGCTAAAGTACAGTTTGCCTTGTCTTCATGTTATGATTTCAGAATGTATTAGTCCATGTCTGCTATAAAAAGAAAGGCGTTTTTGAGCACCCTAGTGAGCACAAACTGCCCCGATTGATTTTCAGTGGTTGTTACACGATGAGACAGTTTCTAGTTTTTTGCACGTACTTCTAGCCACATGTATATATAGATATATACCCATTTCAATTTTTTCAGTTATTATTCTAGTCTACAGTGTGGATTGACTCCATAGTTATGGTATAAATCAAACTTTGATTGTATTCTTGTATTCTTATGTTTGAGTCTATTGTGTCTGTGGATTGTTATTTAATAGAAGGCTTTAAGGAGATAAAGTCAGATAGTTTTCTCTGTCACGTTGTGCTACCTAGACTACTGGTTTTGATTGAGGTTTTCACCCTTGCACATGTCTGACTCAATTTTAAATCTTGATTTGCTCCTTTCATTCGTGAATTGATGCAATTAGTTATTAAAACCATCCTTCTGTTAACCAGAGTGATATGCTAAGTGCATTTGTAATTTTGATCTCTCCTCTGCTCATTGACACCTGCAGCTACGGTGTTCTCAAATGGCTGGTATAAATTTTCACTTGAAAATTCATCAGAGAACTGTTAGAATCATCGTGTGTATATTCTATTCAGGATTAGCTTGAGAAGAAATGCCTTTTGGGAATCTTTCTCTTACAGAAAGATACTTTTTGTATTCAGGATCATAAACATTTTTCCTTTCAAAGCGTGTTTTTGTAAATATAATTTGGTTTGCGTGACATCTAAAAAAAGTTGCTAAGACTTTGGTCATGTGCAAGTTTGAAAACCTAGTTAAAAACTTGTTAGTGTAATTAATAAAATTTTTGAAAGGTAATATTAGAGCAACACACCTGCTCATTGAAGTATGCAGCATTTGGTGCCTACTTGTTACAGTCTTGAAAACCAGTGATGTAATTTGAAATATTTTTAAAAAATTTATAGTTGTGGAGAACAACTGGAGGGGAACCAGTACTTTCCATTTTAGTCGAAGACAATTCAGAATTCTAAATACTGTGCACCTCTTCACCTGTGAAAATACTTATGGTACTTCACGTATATTGAATTAACAGTAGCTTTTAATATGACTGAACACAAGCGTGAGTCCCTTAATATTTGCAGCCATGATGGATATTTTTAAATTAAGAAACAAAAAAAAAAACCTTCAGCAACTGATTCTTCTTGCTTTCAGATTTGTTTGACTTTAGCAACATGATTGTTCTTTGAAGTAGCTGCCAGAAAGTTTGAGGGAAAGTCTATAGGACCGCACTAGTCAGGACACACAACCGATGTGGCAAGAGACCAAAAACCCCTGACAGATTTTGGAACTCCACAGCAACACTCTTGCAGTAAAGCAGCTGACTTAATTGTAGCTTTCCATTCATTAAATTCAGTGAGTTTTGTTTTCCAGCTGTGGTATCTTTCTTACTCATTTTGAAAAAGCACACCTGGAGAAAGAGGTCTATCTGAAGGAAGCTGATGCTTTGGCACCCGGGAGCTGATAAGGCTCCAGGCTTAACGGGGAGCACAGTGTTTGTTGATAACTCGGAAGTGATTCAGTGTTTAATAATGGGAAGGGTTGTGTTTTCTTTTATGCCTTTTCTGAGCATATATGGCTTTATTATTTTTCAGATAAATATTTAAACTTTTCATTCATTCTGTCCTGTTCTGTGGTACCTTTGACTAAAGGTACCAAGCAGCTGATGGAGCATGTGAGTGTGTTGTTACTATTTAGTTAAGAAGTACATATTGACTAGCAGTATTCTGCATCTAGCCAGTGCTCTGTGTATGTCAAGTAGTATCTCCCTGGAGTGAATAGGAAGGCTCGTACTTTTCTTGGAACTGAATGCATAGGATGCACTTAATAGTAAGGGAAGACCATATATTGTGAGATTATTCTTTTGACACAAGCATCGCAGGCTTAGTATGCTCTCAAGCACAAATGAGTGCTTTGAATACTTTTTTTCCTCCGTTTCATTAGAGGTTTAATCTCTTATCAATATATTACATAACATGAAAGTAAATTTACACAATTTGTAGTTCTTTAGCTGAAGATGGATAGGAAAGAAAAAAAAAATCACAACAGAGTTTCCCAAATGTTTCACTGAACATTTTAGGAAGAGGCTTGTTGCTGCTTTCCAAGGATTATTTGGTTTGTTACCCGAGTGTAGAATGAAACTGCTGGAAACTCTGCTCTGGATTTTCACTGAAACACATTTCTGCCTGTCATTGGAGGATTTTTTTTCTTCTTCTTTTCTTTTTCTTCTTTCTAGTAATAAAAGTAATTCATCAGTAGAAAAACTGACTTGTGATGAATTCCTGATTCTGAAAACATGATACAAATAATGTTTCTTAAAAAAAATAAAATAAACATCATCTTGGAGCAAAATGTTTGTAGATGAATCATACTCGTTTTGTTTTGTTTTGTTTTTTAATAGAGGAAAACAAGGTTACTCATAGTGTGTTACCCATTTTCCTTAGATTGTGAATGAGGACTCTGACCCTTTGATTGAAAGGGGTTTTGATGTATTACATTTTCAGCAACATCTGCCAAGATTAATTAATTGAACCACGATCTTGACAAGTGAGCCTCTGGAATCTAATGTACTTCATTCTAAAGTTAACTTTCTAATCGAGTGCTCTCAACTGCATGAGATTTTGTTACTATTATCAGTTACAAACTCTGTTACTTGTTAACCACTGTGAGCTATGTTTGACTACCTTGGAATAGTGTCATGTTGTGTGCTAGGGTCATTTGTGTTTGTTTTGTTTCAAAGTACCCAGGAAGTATATCTTTCCTAGTGTAGGAGAATTGGTTTTAAATTTCTCTTTTGGATGTGAAAGCAAGCAGCCAAAGACAAATATCGGATGTTTTAAACTGGTATGAAGAAAATAAATCTGCATATTGCTTTGTCTGCCAAGTGCCCAACACTGTAGCTTTTTTTATCACCCTCTTTACCAAAGGCAAAAGTAGGGGATTTCTATCCCCTGTTTTGCCTTCTGCCTCTCATTCCCCAAATGTTTGTAAACAGAACATATTAACTTAAACTTGGTTTCATCCGCTCCACTACTTAAGTAAAATTACTTATAAGCCCAGGATAACATGCTTGTCCTTATAATTTTCTCCATAAAAGTAGATTGTAGGCCAAGTCATACAAAAGCTTTGACAAAAGAGTTTCCATAGCTATTGTCTCAGTTGTGTAGATGGTCAGCACTGGCTTAGTCCTGTGCATGTTGATGGTCCTCAGCTGCCAGGTGCATTGACCCAGAACGGTGTAATGGCCTTTCTTATTTAGAGATGGCTTGCATCATTCATTGAAGCTTGTTTGCTTTTCTTTCTGGCAGTAAGGAGAAAAACTGGCTTTACAACCATTTGCTGTACGTTGTAAGGCAAAGTTGAACTCTTAACATGGGTAATAAAATAAGCCTGTTTTACTGGATTGATTAGATGGCAGCTTCAAGGTGATCCGTGACTGTGCCTCTCACCAGGAAAAGTCAGACAGCAACAAGCCAGGCTTTATTAGTGTCCTTCCTTTCTATCCATTGATATCCCTTCTGGCAGTTGACATATGATGGGTAAATGAGGTGAAAGTTTTTGTTTCTTCAGTACTCAAAGTTGATGTGCTGTCAGGTGACTAAAACAACATTGGATCAAATGAAGGTTCACCTCCTGAATGTGTTTTGTTGTCTAACGTATGTACTGGTTGTCCACTTTTACTCCAGTAATGTCTGACTATGTTGGTTACTTTCAAAACATTTTATTAAAAAAGAAGTTAGATGACATAAAGACATTGAGCTGTGAATTACATAAAAAGGTTAGTGCTGGCCCTAAGAATAGCTCTTCAGCATGAGGCTCGGCACGTCTATATATTGTTTTGCCCACAGGGTAATGAGTGAGCAAGTGCTTGACTTGTATTCAGCTGCTACCTACATTGCCTCACTGTACTTCCTCTAATGTCTGGGCAAGACAAGAGAGAGAATTAGTAATATGGAAGCATATATGGGACTTGAAGGCTAGGGCTGTGGGAGCAGGAGAGAGGATGAGCTCAGATTTGAAGAGTTGGCAGCCTAGGATCCTAGGAGATAAGAGCAGGAGGAATAGTACATACACGATCAGAGGCATCTTAGCACGCTTATGTGACAATGAATGGTGCCAGAGGAAACCACCAAAAGGGATCAGTGATATATTACCAAATTATCCCATAATAAATTAGTATCCTGAACAGTAACCTATGTTATAAACTGTAGTTACTTGAAATAAATATTCTGCAGACATTGACATCTAATGCCTGTTGGTTCCTGCTGCATTGCTGGTGTCAAGACATTACAGTTGTTCAGTGTAGGATAATTTCTGCTATACAGAGATCTCAGTCTTCTCTTCATGCTTAGGATATTGTAATGTGATACATTAGATGAGTGTGTGGAAATTTCTAAATGAAGTTCTTAGTATATTGAACTACCAGCTTTTTCCTTCTTTTATCTGGAGGAGTTTTGCATTGTTTAATTTTGTATTTTGTTAACTAGATGCCTGGATATAGGGGGAAAAAATATTAACCTTGAAAACCATTAAACCATGGGATAAGTTGCCTGGAGATGTGATGGAGTCTTTCTTACTGGAAATCATAGAATGGTAGGGTTGGAAGGGACCTTTAGAGATCACCTAGTCCCAACTCCCCTGCAGAAGCAGGTTCACCTAGATCAGGTCACACAGGAACATGTCCAGGCAGATCTTGAAGACCTCCAAGAAAGGAGACTCCACACCCTCCCTGGGCAGCCTGTGCCAGGGCTCCCTCACCCTCACAGTGAAACAGTTTTTTCTTTTATTTAAACGGAACGTTTTGTGTTGCAGCTTTATCTCATTATCCCTGGTCCTTTTGCTAGCTACTATAGAAAAAAGGGATGTCCTAACCTCCTAATACCCATCATTTAGATATTTGTAAATGTTAATAAGATCTCCCGTCAGTCTCCTCCAGATTAAACAGCCCCAGTTCCTGCAGCCTTTCCTCATAAGGAAGATGCTCCAGTCCCCTGATCATCTTGGTGGCCCTGTGCTGGACTCTCTCCACAAGTTCTCTGTCCCTCTTCAGCTGAGGAGCCCAGAACTGGACACAAGACTCCAGATGAGGCCTCACCAGGGCAGAGGAGAGGGGAAGAAGAATCTCCCTGGACCTGCTGGCCACACTCTTCTTGATGCATCCCAGGATGCCATTGGCCTTCTTGGCCATGAGGGCACATTGCTGGCTCATGTTCAGTTTCTTATCAACCAGAACTCCCAGGTCTCTCTCTGCAGAGCTGCTCTCCAGCAGTTTGACCCCTGGCCTGTACTGATGCAGCTTGGTGCCATCAGCCAACTTGCTGAGGGTGCACTCTGTCCCCTCATCCAGGTCATTGATGATGATGATGATGAACAAGACTGGCCTCAGAACCGACCCCTGTGGAACTTCCCTGGCCACAGACCTCCAACTCTATTCTGTGCCATTGATCACCACCCTCAGCCAGCTCTCAATCCACCTCACACTGCCTGAGCTTTCTGATGAGGATGTTATGGGAGAGTGTCAAAAGCCTTTGACCTGGTGAAGCCTTGACCTGATGAAACCTCGAGAAATCTATTTTAAAGCCTTGCTTTCAAGAACAGTTAGACCAGATGATTTCCAGCTATCCTGTCCAATCTAGATTTTTTTGATGATTCTATATTCTGGGTTGTATATAGCCATGTTTTTATAAAATATTGATGATAGCTTTAATGGAGATAATATAGATTTTGTTAAAACGATATTTTTTTTTTTTTTTCTGAAAACAAATGTGGAAAGTTAGTCCACTAATGCAAAACCATTGCACCACACATTGGTACCCCGCTTGAGTTGACAATGTTGTTTCTATACTAGGCATAGCATACTGATACTCAGTTATTCAGGTGACAGCGGAGTCTAAAATGAAGACAGAGCTCTCAGATTGCCTCCTGTAGGATTTTGCTTGATGCACACCATGCTACTAAAGTAGTGTTTAAAAACCTAGTTTCAAATATAATCAGAAAGCATTTGTCTAGTGGTAGCAAATTCTTTTTTTTGTTCTTTATTAGTGGCTATACGTAAATGGTGAATGCCTGAATGAAGAAGACTTTGTGTGTGTATGTGTATGCAGACAACTAATATACATATTGATATACTTTTTTTACAGAACAAAATGAGTATGTTAAGACAAACTGTACATAGTGATGAATTTGTATTTCAATACACTTTGCAACAGACGAATTGTGTTTGGGTTTTTTTCTTTTTTATTTTCCAAGATGGCCAACTGTAGTGGTTGAGCTTCCTACAGTAAGTCTTTTTGGTTTTGTCCCAGCAGTTCATTGTAGAAATCATTCAAAAGTCGATGTATTCTTTTGACATTCTATGCTAACTAGCCTTTTAAATTTTACAAAGAAAATTCTACTGCGTGTTGGTTCAGGAAATAATAAGAGCTGTGTTAGCATGGTGATATCTGTGTATAGAGTATGTGAAATGCATACAGTGCATCAGAAAACCTAAGAATTTAGACCAGAATGGAACTGAAGTTCAGAGGGAATATAAGTATCTTTTAACGGAGAAAACTAAGTCCTGTAAGCTACTTCGTGGGAAAATAAATATTCAAAACCTTGTGTGTTAACCTCTGACTGACTTACATGTAAAATTAAGTGTAGGGACTACTTGGCTTAGTTATGATTTGGGTTGAGTTTATTTAACGACTTTTGGGCACTGTTTCAAATGGAAAACTTGCAATCAAAGCCAAGTACATATATATGAATATATTTTATAAGCCTGTTTTATAATGACTCCTTCTCCCTCACCCCTCTGAATTTGGTTATTGCTCTCAGGCTTTTTTTTTTTTTTCCTTTTTTCATTAAGGTTAAATGGCAGGAGTTGTCTTAGCTAGTAAAGGCATTTCAACAGGAAAAAACACCAAACTGTTGCAAGGTCAACATTCCTCTGAAGTAAAAAATTTCTAATTTTTACCTTCTGTGTAACTGCTGCTGATTATTTGTTTTTCTTTTATCATTTGATATCTTTACATTTCTTTGCATTTAGATCAGCTATACTTCTTTTTTGCCCTCTGGCACCTAACCACTGTAAGACATGTTCTTGAAGTGGGGAGAAAGATATTTCCATTGTGCGTGCCTGCAAGAAGAGTTGCTTGATGCAGATGTTTCTTACGCTCCTTAGCATCATTGCAGCCATCATAGGTTGTGTTCAAACAGATAGCACTGCTTCAGACATCAGTGTGCTGTCACTTTTTTGTATTGATAGCTAGGTTTATAATTAACTGCTGTTAGCACAACTACAAATAATATAATTTAGGTTATAGCTTCACTCGAAGGAGTAGGGAAGGAAGAGGGAAAAAGATGCTGAAATGGACTAGCCTGAAAGTAAAGAAGTTGATGGTTTTAAATGCCCACTACTGGCAAAAAGCCCATTTTCTTTAGGCATATCCTGTGGGCTTGCTGCCTAGGTTTTGTTCTTGGCAATTAGGCCATGAACCTGCTGCATTAGGGCACCTCACAGGTGCTCTGGAAACACCATCTCTTGGCCTTGCTTGGGAACCTGCTCTTCGTGCCCTAGCAGGGCTTTAAGGCCGTGTGGTCAAGCAGTGGCTTGAAACGCCGCATTCAGTTTTAGCAGCAGCAACATGGTGTGGTTTAATGGTGCTGGACTGCTGCCATAGTGTGGGCAGGGCTATGCTGGCCTTTGGGACTTCAAGGGAGTAGAGGGGCCTGGCATGGCCAAGGCTTGCTTCCAGATTCATCTTATGGTCCGGTTTTGAAGGTTTGCATAGCCAGAAACCAAAGAAAAATAGCCATCTGAAACCTACAGTTTACATTCCTGTTGGTTTGATTTGGCTTTTTGGGAGAGTGTTGTGTTTTTCCTCTCTAGTAATGCTTCGAATGAAGTGTTAGTCGGTTGTAATAAACAAAAGTTAATTTTATCTTTTAATCCTTTAATTGCCTTTATTTTGCCTTCCTGTAGTATTCCAAAAGATACACTATTCCTTTGCTCACAAACATTTTCAATCCTTTGTCACATTTGTTATGAGTTGTATTTTGATGCTGAATTTCTTAGGTTTGGTTAACAGTAGCGTCGACAGAGATGGAACTGGAATAAACTTATTCAGCAGTAGCTGGACTCATAGGAAAAAGTGTGATATCCTTGTAGGGACTTAACTTCAGGTGTTTTGACATCTCGGTCTCCTTGCCTTCCAAACATTTGATTGATTAATCAAAACAGTTAAATTAATACTGACTTTCTTGTGGATCAAATATTTCCTCAGATTCAACCTCCTCAAGTAAAAATGCACGTAGTCCACATGTTTTTTACATGTTTTTTACAAGCTTATCACACTACAGTGCACTAGTTTAATTTTGTATGTATTTGACAATATTGCTTTTTTTTTTCCTCAATTTTTAAATTGGCCTTTGACCATAAAGTTCTTGGAGGAAGGAAGAAGATAGTTTGCTAAACTGTTGTGTGCTGAAATATAGTTGGAAGTTTGCAGTGGAAGAAAGTAATTAGTACTGTCTATGATGATGGTTGAAATAATGCTGTCAGATAGAGCTGTCATCTTTGTTCTTCTGAGGTTTTTGTTATCTTCTCTTTTTGGGGATGGTAATCGGGTGCAGCTGAAGAGCTGATCTAGAATATACTTCAGCAGGTCAAGTCTTGATCTGCTTGGAAAACAAGAAGGTCTGTATTTATGTGCAGTACTGCATATCTAGCACAAGGTAATGTACATATATGATCACTGTTAGTCAGGTCTGTAAGCTATGTATTTAAATAATATTGCAGAAAAAAATGACAAATTCAGTAGTAAGAGAATGCCAAATGCTTCAATGAGATGCATTTGGCCCCTTACTCAACTGTGCAGATAACATTGTTTGAGACAGACTAGGGCTAAAAAGCAGTGCTGTCAAGGAAGCGTTTCTGGCTTAGCATGAAATCATGCTACCTAATATTTATGAATGGGAAACTCAAACCAGCAAAAATGGTGAAAGTTCAAATAGCATTTAAAAAACAAACCAACCCCCAAACTCCACCAACACCACCTCATGTGTTTCATAATAATTTCTTGTGTAATCCCTTCTGCTTTTTTTAATTATTACTTTTTAATAGTGCTAGTTGGAATTTGTACAAAGGGGAACATCACTCATCTTAAATATTTTTCTTTATTTCTTGGCTGTGACGTAGTTCCTCAGGAACAAAATTTATTCGTTGTTTTAAAGATGTCAGATAATACCCTTCCACTGTCTTATCTAATTTCTTCTTCTTCTTCCACCCTCTGCATTGCTGTCATGCTCTTGTTACTGTTTCCTTTGTTCCAGCCTATCTCATTATACTTTCATTCATCCAGTACTTGTTTTCATGTCTGGTCTTTGGCTTATTCTACTTGAAACCCCCTATACTCTTCAGAACCTTCACTAATCGTTGATTCAATTAGCCTTATCAGTTCTGATTTATTTTATCTGATACAATACTTTTAAAATTTATGAAAAGAGGAGCCCTTTCTTCATGAATGAAATAAGAATTAACAATGCAGGAGGCATTCCCTTTGTGATTTTTTTTTTCCTCAAGATTTTGAACTGCTTCCCAACCAGAGCTCTGCTTTAAGGTTGTCTTAGAATTCCCTTTCAAGTGTGTCGTTGTGCACCTTTTTAGCTGCTTTGCATTTGCTGACTTGAGACGGGCAGCCAGCTCATCACAGAATCACACAGAATGGTGTAAGGGATTGGAAGGGACATTTAGAGATCATCTAGTCCAACCCCCCTGTCATTGCATTCAGTCCTCAGCAAAACTGTTCTACTTCTTGTTCTGTTTAGTCTTGCATATTGCCTTTGCTTTCAAAGGATTCCTGATCTTGTCATATTGTTTCAAAAGGAAAGACTGTACACTACTGTATGAATTTACCTTGATTGAAGGGGTAAATAAATGTCTCAGTTGTCGATGCTGGTGAAGTTTTGACTAGATTTGGCAGTTAATTCTCACATCATGTTGAAATCGAATCCCCGCCCCTTTTTGGCAACAGACAAGTTGCTTAGGTGAAATTCCAGGTTTTATTAATAGTAGGGAAGAGTATGTGGCATAGGCCGTAGCTTGTACTTTGATTCCAAAGATCAGATGAGGGTTGAGTACATTCAGCATGCGTAAATATTGATGTCACATTCAGAAAGCTCTTGTGGGCAAGCAGACCACTTACCTCCTCATGACAAGGTACATTTTGCACTAGGAAAGCAATTAAGATTAAATAAACTAAGCTGAGTATTTTAATACAGGTGTAATTTAGGGTAGGCAATCTGGAATAGGGGTCATTACCTTTGCTATGGATTACCACATAGGCTTAAATATTAGAAATCTATATAAAGGCTTAGGTAACAGCTTTCAAAATTGAGCTGTTAGTCTACTTTATGCAGCTTGTGAGATAGAATCAGATTGACAACCTTGTTTGAAGAATTGATTTTAAATTAATTTTTCCTTTAAAGCTCTCATGACTGTCAGTTCTTTCCAGGGAAATGGGCTGTTTTGTCATTGATTTGCTGTATCACTTGCTTTTGGTCAGTGAAATGGTCTTAAGCAAAACCAGAAACACACTATCCTGTTTTCAAGTGGTTCTTGTTTTGATGCCTTTCCTTTACTTATGGTATATTGCAGGCTTGTGAAAGAAGCGCTAAGGAATGAAAGCATTAGTGGTTGTGGACTTCTGTCCTATTTCTAAGTCCAGCTGTTCTGTGTTCATAGCTCTAAGTTGATAAGATGCTGGAGTCAACTCCCTCTTCACCTCTCGTGGCCCTTCTGCATTAAGTTTTGTGGAATTTGCCTGTCAGGAGGCATAAATCTTAATCAATGCTGTGCAAAAGCACCTAGCAGTGGGAAAACTGGGAGAAAGATACCAGATCTCAGCACTGTAAGCAAAGCTCTCCCCTTTTTGCTCCTGTTTGCTATAAACCAGCAACACTGGCCTAGTGCCTGCATTCCTCTGTAATCGGTTGCCACAGCATGCTAAGATTGCTTTGCGGGAAGTAGACAAATATTCTACCTGCCAGCCAGGAGTACAAAAGCTGAAACGGGAAGGATTGAGGAATGTCAGATCTACATGGCAAAATCTGGTTATGTGTTTAAAAATGCCTGGCATTGTCTCATGTATTAAGTGATTGAAAACTTAAAAAACAACCTAGCCTCCAAGTTTAAAACTGAAAAATAGCAGATAATAGAGATGCATTCTCAAACAAGGAAGTTGTTTAATTCTGTAAATTATGTGAGCCTGGCTGTGCATGAGCACTTTAGAAAGCCTGTAAATACAAGGTTCAAGATACTTGCATTACTTCAGATAGCAACAGGAAGCTTTGTTAGAAATGCTTGTTTGTTGCTAGCTGTGTTGAAAATGAACAAAAAATACCTAAGTGGGCTTGAATTACTTGTGAAGGTACTATGTGTCAGTAAGAAAGTTGAAAAAACAACAAACCTAACAAAGCACTAAAGAACTTAAGATAAAACAGAAACCCAAACCTAAAGGGAGTACTCCACTCAAGCAATCAGCTTTTTACGGAGTCACCTTTCCAAAATGGCACTCTACTCTTCCCCATTTCACTCTAAATTCTAGTTGTGGCTTGCATAGCTCCTGTTACTGTGAATGGAGGCTCCTTTCCACTGGCCTTCTGATGTGTATTTGCTTCACTGGCCTTCAGTTTCCAGCTTCACAATATGTTTCCCTTTGTTTGGAATTGGACACTAGCTGTTAGAACATATGGCTGTTGTTTCTAGCCACTGTAATAGGCTTACTTATGTATTTGCAAGCACTGCTCACACAACTTGAGAGGAGTGTATCACTTTGGTAACTTTGTGGTTGAAAGTTCAGCAGTTGTTTCCCTAAAAATTAACCCAGTTGTTCTCACCCACTCTGTGATGTTGGAAGGGTGTTCTGCCTGCCCTAGTCCAGGGAGGTATTCCATGCTGCCAGGGACGTGGCTCTCCAGCCAGCCAGCAGCCTATGGTGAAGCCTGACACCAGACCTACATAGAATACTGACCAAGCAGCTACTTTTTGACTGTTTGGAGACTTAAGTGAAATAATTTGTTCAAAGGAAAGAAGTGACCAAAAGATAGCTGCCACTGTGTTTATGGTGGAGGGAAGTCAGAGGAGCATCTGTTTTAGATACATGCTTTTGGGAGTGTTTTCCTTGTGGTACAGCACACTATGGTGACTAGGTGTGTGTTAATCTTGCAGCGTGATGAAAAAAGTTGCCTCACAGGGATGTAAAGATGTAAATGTTTGGATTTTGCTGGTCTAAAGCACAGGCTGTTTAAATGCTGATGGAAAAGCAGAAAGCACAGATTGTTTGCAAGCTAAGACGTGTCCTGGTGTATGTTTGTTGGTTTTGTTTTGGATTTTTTTTTGCTTCACTGTGTGCAGGAATTGCTTTTTTTTAAAATGAAGACACAAGTATTTGCAAGGCTCGGAGAAGTGACTAGCCATTTTGGATGGCAGTGTTGCTCTTTGTTTATCTATTCTCTGTGCAGTAGGAGATTTTGTGCAAAAACTGTAGGCACCTAGCACCACTGCAAGTCCTAGAAAAAAGTTTGATTATATTAGATAGAAAATAACAAACTGATATGATCCTAGGTGAAGTCTGCAACAAACCAGAGGTGGAAGAGAAAGAGATGTGCTTTGATAAACTTGAAATACACATTTGCCACCTAGTCATAAATGAGGAGAGAGATGAGATGGAGAGGAAAGAATAGCAGAAAAATGTACTTCCAGTTGTTTACAAACTGCAGATGTTCATATGCTGGCTTGGAACAGTGTCTGTTTGCTTTTTCTTCTTGAAGACATACAAAACATCATGTTTCTAAACTTTCTGGAGAGATGCTTTTTCCCCAGTCTCCTCAAGTGGCATATAAACTTGATACATGAACACCTTCAGTTTTACTAACCTGAATAACATAACAGTTATGGCCAAAGTATCAAGAGGTGTTTTAATAATGTTTACATTCTGGGTCAGAGTTGCAAGACTAAAGTAACACATTTTTCATGCTCTTTCCTGTAGCTTGAGAGGTATGACTTTGTGTAATTCCTTCAAACAAACTAGTTTTGTGAGACTTAAGGGTCTTCTGAACTTGTGTCATTCTGAACAATTCTGGAGAATGAATTGGATACTGCGTAGTGTGTTAAAGACATTCTTTTTTCTGTCCTTAGAGCTTGGAGTTAGGTTGCCAGTTTTAAATGAACTCCGTGACATAACAACTTTTAATTTTCTGGTTGCTATTGTGTGCCTCCTTTTCCTAAAGGAATAGTCGCTGTGGTTAGTTTATTCTGTCGTCGTATCTTTTTTCCATAGTATTCTGTGGTGAACTATACAATTTCCACTGCTTTGTTCCAGATCCCTTTTGTGGCCATAAGCTTGGCCTCTGTCCTACTTGAGCGAATATCATTTCAAAAGCTTGTGGCAGAATGTGAGTTGTAAAATAGATGAAGTATCAGTGTATAGAAAAGATGTTCATGAAGTTTGAAGCTTTTCTATCTGAAAGAAAAGTCTGTATGTAGAAAAATAATTGTAACGAGTGGGTTTTGTTCATTAACATAATTGACAATATAGTCTTTCTTCTGAGACACAGATGTTTCTCCAACAGGAATGTTTTATTGAAAAAAAAAAAAATGACCTGGGTTTTCTTGCTGCCAGCAACAAAACTATTTCATCCCTATTTTGAATGGCACACAGTCTTATGTTGTATTAAGAAGCAGGTGAATAATGACCATCAGTGGAAAACACTGTTATCTGAGATGACAGATTTAAGCTCCGTTCAGTTCTTCTGTTTGAAACTCTCTTCAGTAGTTCTATGAAAGTGGATAGCACTGTAACATTAAGTTCTTAAGTTGTTTATTCACAAGCTAGCTACCTAAAACATGTAGCCTTCCTTTTCAAGCTTTTAAGAAGTAGGCATTGACAATTACTTCCGTGAGGATCTGTGTTCAGTTTGGAGAGAAGTGACCAGTTTGAAAAATGCCATTAGTAACAACATCAGAATACAATGCGGACTCTTAGATTCACAGCTTTGTTTTGAGTCTATGCTGTCTTCTATCTACAAACTGCTTCTTTCTCTCTCTTTAAAAGACAGCTTAAACTTGTTTTACTCCAAAGAAAGAGAAAGAAATGCAAGATACAATCAGTCTTGTTGAAAAGAGCGAAATGTTTGCTAACTGTAGCTCTGACAGGAAAAAAAGTAATGTGTTTATTGGAGGCAAAAATTGTGGAAAGAAGTCTTTTATTAGACTACTTAATGTACAGGAAAATTACTTTGGACATACAGATGCGATAAGAGGGAAGGCTTATTTTGAAAGCTCGTGGTTATTTTTAACATACCTGTAGGATTAAACTCGTAAGAGATATTACTACCTGCAAGCCTTGTTTTTTTTTTTTAATTAAATTTATAGGCCATCATTCTACATTAAGAAATTAAACATAATTTCAGTGTAGATCAATAGTCTTTTAACTCATGGATAGTAATCATTATCCTCTATGAGAAAACAGCATGTCTCACATATGGAACATGACACAGCACTTGATGTTTTTCTGACAATCTCAGCAAAGTTGACTTCTCAAAAGCAAAGTTTCTGTTTGTTTATTTTACATGAGAGGAAGCAGAGATTAGTATTGACTTGCCAGCCTAGTGGATAGAGTGACATTTTTGTGGATAATCCCAGTTATAAAGGGTTTTTTTTTAATTTTTGAAATGGAAGTAGCACAGGTAGTTTCTAGACTGTTTGACTAGTGCCGTACTGTGGACATAGTAAGACAGTAGAATTTCTCCTTTAACAGTACATTTTGGACGCATCTGTTTTTTTATCAGACAGAAATCTGGAGAGAGCTTTTGGTTATTTGATCTCCTACATCTCTTCCTGAATCTGTAATGAAGATTATTAACCTTCTGCCTAATTATGACAACTTTACTTTGCAGTAAAATTGACATGATGGGTCTCATCTGTCATACAATAGCTTCATGAATACAGCTTATTGTCTGCTAGTAGAATGTGAGGTCTTTTTATGTTTAAATTTTGTTATGGTAATTGCCACCTGAGGTTTCAGAATATTTTAGTAGTTTGTCTTTGAAAAATTCAGTGCTGAGTGCTTACTTATTCAGTTTTGAAAATCTGAAGGCATAAATGATTTATTATATATAAACTAATGTCATTATTTGGTTATCAAATATTGTAGGTGTGGGCACAGCTTCCTATTTGATGATTTGATTTTACAATATGGTATTTAAAAAACAAACTCCCCATCTTTGTGTATTTCAATCTATCCTGAAGTATTTATAGGTAATGTTGGTAGTTGGGCACTGCAATGCTCAGCTTCCACTTTGACTCAGCTTTCATGTTATTTTCTTCCATATTGTTAATATAAGACACTATCAAGCTGAGGAAGCTGAACTTTGAATCTGCAGTTTCAGATTTGAGTTCATGCCATGTTGTTCATAGCCCCCAAAAGGCTTTGTTTAGGAAATAAATGAATGATAGCTCTTGATTTTTGTTGGTTTTTGTTTTTGTTTTTGTTTTTTTTTTGTGAGATGGTTCTGTTTTGAGCTGTGTCACTGTTCATAGCTGAGGCAGGCAATAGAGGAAGCTGTAGAGTTCCTGAATCCTTTAGTTGACACGGCGCAGGAGATCAAGCAAGGAGCTGTTATTGCCCCAAATACACTGGCTTTAAGGTGTTATTTCGTAGGTGTGTTTTTTCTAAATAAAAGTCTTTTACATGAGCAATAAAAACTACTGAAACTGTGAAGATTTCACAAGTGTGTCTTACTGTCATCTGTATTTTATGATCGAGAAAGTCTGTGCTATTACTTCAGCTGGTTTTTCCTCCCATTTGTTTTCCATCTTTCACTCATCCTGCATGCAGTAGATGATATCTCTGTACTAGTGCTAATCCAGTATCTTAGGTCTGACAGTAATGCTTCACATTGTGTAAAATGACACATGGGAACCTGCCAGGAATTAGCTGTGTAGTTTGATTTTTTTGTTGTTGTTTTTTAGGTACGTAAAGTAGCATTAGTGAAGTTGGCATGACCAAATTAATACTTGTGGTGGTTTACCCAAGTGTCCCCCAAATCCTAATATCACTCCCCCTCCTAAATGGCACAGAAGAGAGAGATAAATATAACAAATATAACAAATGACTTCAGCAAGGCTTTTGACACTGTCTCCCATAACATCCTCATCAGAAAGCTCAGGCAGTATGGCTTGGATGAGTGGACAGTGCGGTGGATCAAGAGCTGGCTGAATGACAGAGCCCAGAGGGTGGTGATCAATGGCACAGAATCGAGTTGGAGGCCTGTGGCCAGTGAACTTCCACAGGGGTTAGTTCTGAGGCCAGTCTTGTTCAACATCTTCGTCAATGACCTGGATGAGGGGACAGAGTGTACCCTCAGCAAGTTGGCTGATGGCACCAAACTGGCAGGANCTTGTGGAGAGAGTCCAGCACAGGGCCACCAAGATGATCAGGGGACTGGAGCATCTTCCTTATGAGGAAAGGCTGCAGGAACTGGGGCTGTTTAATCTGGAGGAGACTGACGGGAGATCTTATTAACATTTACAAATATCTAAATGATGGGTATTAGGAGGTTAGGACATCCCTTTTTTCTATAGTAGCTAGCAACAGGACCAGGGATAATGAGATAAAGCTGCAACACAAAACGTTCCGTTTAAATAAAAGAAAAAACTATTTTTACTGTGTGAGTGATGGAGCCCTGGCACAGACTGCCCAGGGAGGGTGTGGAATCTCCTTCCTTGGAGGTTTTCAAGACCAGCCTGGACATGTTCCTATGCCACCTGATCTAGGTGCACCTGCTTCTGCAGGGGGTTTGTATTAGATGACCTCTAAAGGTCCCTTCCAACCTCTAACATTCTATGATTCTATGAATGGTTTATAAGATAAGAACGGAGAGATAGCTCAGCAATTAGCATCTTGGGCAAAACAGTCTCAGCTTAGGGAGAAAAAGATTTATTAATGAACAATAAGAGCAGGAGATGAGAAATAAAACAGTGTTAAAAACATCTCCCCCAACCCCTCCCTCTTCCCAGGACTCTCCTTCCTTCCCCCACAGCAGTGCAGGGGATGAGGGTTGCGGTCAGTTCATTACAGATGGATTTTGCTGCTGCTGCTTCTCAGGAGAAGGCCTCCTCACACTTCCCACTGCTACACTGTGGGCACCCTCCCAGGGGAGACAGTCCGTCACCAACTTCTCCAGCGTGGGTCTTTCCCATGGGCTCTAGTTCCTCATGAACTTCTCCAGCATGGGGCCTCCCTTGGGGGCAGCTCCTCACATCCTTTCCCAATGTGGGTCATGTGCCAGGAGAACAGTCCTTCAGGTACCGACTGCTCCAGCCTGGGTCCCTCACAGGATCACAAGTCCTGACAGCAAAACTGCCCTGGCATGGGCTCTTCTCTCCCACAGGCTCTCAGGTCCTGCCAGAAGCTTGCTCCAAAGGGAGCTTCGCATGGAGTCGCAGCTTCCTTCAGGCATCCACCCTCTCCGATGTTGGGTCCCCTATGGGCCGTGAGTGGATCTCTGCTCCCTGGTGGCCTCCATGGACGGCAAGGGCACAACTGCCTCACCATGGTACTCAGCACAGGGGAATCTTTCTTCCAGGGTCTAAGCACTCTCCTTCACTGACCTTGATGCCTGTGGAGATGTTTTCACATTCTCACTCCTTGTTGTTGCTGCAGTTTAGCAACAGTGCAGCAGCTTCTCCGTCTCAAATACGTTATT
>WBNH01012022.1:48546-58868 GCA_013401255.1 Urocolius indicus | reverse complement strand
TTGTAAATAATAATGAGATCCTGCTTTCACCCCTGCTGCAACCCAGCAAGATCTGACAGTACAAAAACACAGTATTATCTTCATGAATTGCATGCCATATACTATCACCCTCAAACATTTTAAACTACAAGTCATTCCCCAAATTTAGGGATATGTCGGTTGCATGATAAAGGTGCACGGGTACTGACAGCTTGCATACTTTGGTGCAAATCATTCTGTTGTAATTATTGCTGTACTGCACAAGGTAAAAAGAGATCTAAAATAAAACTCATGGCCAAAATGAGGAAGTGAGCACGAAGTTATATTAAACCCTATACAATATAAGAAAAGTGCAGAAAATAGTTTGACAGTCACAAAGTGAAACTTACCACCATTGTTAATAAATTATTTTAAAATCTAGAATATTAAAAAAGTGTAATTACTATTAAAAACCCCACATTTATTCTAGAGTGGGAAAGTAAATTTACTAGAGTAAAACTGTGCATTCATATTGTCTATAAAACAATATTTCTACATTTGCACTTAAGTTTTATGTCATTTAATTACTTAAAGAAACATCATACTTCCTCTTTGTTAATTTCTTTGAAGATCAGCAAGATAACAAGCTTGATCTGCCATTCCATTTTCAGTGAAATAGCCAACTATAGCTCAAATGTTATTTTAAGTGAATATAACTGGAACAGTCAAACAAAAGGTCACCCATTTTACTGCTGTGGAAAAATACAGGATAGGCATTCTAGCCTCCCAGAGCTGTTTAGCGTTCGTATGATCGAAGGCGAGCAGACTTCGGCCTTAATGTAAGTATCTTATGTCCCCTCAGCCATACATATTCTCTGCAACACAATTTTAGTCACTGTATTTTAGCATGACTTGTATAAACAGGTTTGATTTGTCCCACAAGGAAAAAAAACCAAACATACATATTCTGGTATCCAAACTTATTTCTAAAACAATCTTAAGTTTCAAATACAGTAATTACAAATATATATGCTTTTTCTGTTGTTGTTGTTTCTGTGAGTTAGATCACATACTTTGAGTCAGCAGAAGCAAGTGAAAAACAACTAGGTTGACAGCAGTAAGGCCATAATTTTTTTTTTTCCCCCAAATATGCTGTTCACTCCCAGAGCTTTAGGCAACTAAGATGTCAATGCCTATAGAACTTCCTGAGACAGATTTAATGATCTCCAAAAGATGGGAATAGCTATGTCGTTAGGAAAAGCAGAGTCAAGGTTCACTTTCTGAAAATATTGTTTTGTTAGTATTACCGTGGGCATCCCACAGTCACCTTCATATTCAAATCTGGTTTTTAACTATAGCAGTAGTATAGTTTTTAACAAAAGCTGAACAACCTATTTGTTGTGTTGAAGCTTCTAAAGTGAACACACACTTCAGCCCTCCAAGTTTTTCAAGAAATGTTTCAGTGATTTCAATTCATTTTCCTGTCCTTTAGCACATCTCTCTAATCCCTCTCTGTTCTATACATGAGACTATGTTTGAAGTTCCTAGTTGGTTGTCACTCTTCTTCCTGCATCAAGTTCATACTTCTGTCACTGACTTCGTAAGATATGTACAACCTCTTACCCACGTACATCAGATGACATGTTTTCTATTCCACCTACAATCCTCTCCATTCTCCTTGCTCTTCTGATAGGTTTAAGCCGAGCAGCTCTTCTCCCAATTCCTTTAAAGATGGGAAATTCTTTAAAAAACAGAAGTTACAATTCTGCATAAGCTGCATCAGGCACTGTCAAACAAGTCTCTCACTCATGTCCACCCATGAAAGTACTCCTACTTCCCTCCCAGAATAAGATCCCCAAACTATTGTCCCCATGATATCCCCCCATTACGCACAATGCTGTAATCTATCACCATCAGCTTCCTGTCTCACTTTCCATGCTACCTTACCTTTGCACACCAGCTTGGCAAAAGGCAGTAGATGCCCTGATAGGTGTTACTACAGGCTGACCACAGAGACACAGAACAGAGTTCTCCCTGTTTCTTGCTCAGTCTCTTCTCTAACCTCCTGCCTATTTCTACAAGACCTGTCCATCTGCGACAGCACTGCAGAAGACTATCCCTCTGTAAAAATGGACTAGGATTTGAGCAAGTGGTTCAGAAGTTACCAGCAGGGTGGGAGGACAGGCTAACAGACAGATGGACAAACAGATGGAACAATTGCATAAGCAACCTTCCCTCAAACTAAAATAAAACTTAGAAGTCCCACCTGTTCCACAAAGCATCTCATCAGCACTAGCCACTCCCCATGTTAAGGTTTTCTGGTTTATAATAATAAGCTATACTGCATAAAGTAGTAGCTTTAATCTATAGACTTACCAGCTCAACACATTACTGACTGTACATCACGATGTACAGCTACAGAGCTCCATAAATAACTGTCTTTTAGACACAAGCTGTGCCAAAACAAGAAGGCACGGTTAAGTAGCAAAAGAAGTGGTTGCATAAAAACATTATAATGCCATATAGTTTTAAACACCCTTCACAATAAAAATGTCAACAAAAAAAGAAAAAAGGAGAAAAAACAACAAGATTTGGAGTGGGGTTCTTGGGGTGTTTTGTGTTGTTTTTTTAGAGAAATACAAAAAGATGTAGAGAAGTAAAAATAAAGACTACTACCAATTAAAGGATCTGCAAAGGCGTCTTGCATTTCAACAGCCTAAGATTGTGTGAAGGGATAGAGAAGAAGCTGTGCTAGATGAACAGATGGATCAGGGAAGTGTTAAGAGTTCCATAAGGTAGATTCAAGTTTTTAAAGCATGAAACTTCTGAAGCAAGCATAGACTCATTGTATGTGTTTTCACATAAAGATTAGTTAAGGCAAGAGATTTGGGGGTTTCTTTTGATTCTTTTTTAAAGCTTATAGATGTAGGTATATCACAGCATAGTACACGTGCTTGTCTGGAGTGGTTGATTTGTGGATATTGCAATTCCATCCTTGTCTGACAAGTAAGGCAAGGAAGACTGGAAGCATTTTTGCAGAGGTTAAGCAAACAACCAGATGGCAACATTGTGAATGTGGCAGATTAAGAGTAAAAACAAATAAAAAGAAGATCAAAGTCAAAAAGGGGAAAGGGGGCGGGGCGGGAAAGGGGAGGAAGCAAACCTTCCTGCACCAATACTTTTCCTTCCTTTTAGCTTGAATTCTCAAGCGCTCAAAAGAAGATAGTAAAGCAGTATCATTAGAATGAGTTACTGTAATGAGGGAAGAAGGGGGGGAAAAAAAAAGAAGGTATCTTGGAAAGAAAAAAAATAATTTCATTTTACAAAACTTCTTGCTAGCAACATTAAGAATAAATATATTCTTAGGAAAACATTGCTTTTGAGCAGAAGGTCTAAGTAGACCAACTCCTGAGGTCTCTCTTCCATCAGTTATCAC
The DNA here is from genome assembly GCA_013401255.1 of Urocolius indicus. Taxonomy (NCBI): domain Eukaryota; kingdom Metazoa; phylum Chordata; class Aves; order Coliiformes; family Coliidae; genus Urocolius; species Urocolius indicus. The sequence goes on along the minus strand of WBNH01012022.1, from coordinate 55,474 downwards.
TTTAAAATACCCTAAACCATTCTATTAAAAACAGTAGCAGAAAGGGGCAAAGGGAGTTTTCTATATTTATACATAGATTCACTCATCTTGCAATAAAAGGATATAACTAAAGTGTATGTTCTGAGGTTCACAACTGAAAATTATTCCCATCTATTGTCACTGCTATGAAAATTGACTACTATTTGACTAACAATAATCCAGCTTTAACTTTGGGATTAACAGTTCTATACATAAGTAATCTATGAGCAAAATAACTTAAAAAAATCTCATATAGTACGTAAAAAACAAACTTGTTTCAAGTTATCATAAATAGGGGATGGGAACAGATTTTTTTCATTCCCAACGTATATTCTAACACCAAAGAAAACACTTACGTTATTCCAGTACACGTATCAAATTGTCTGAACAACATGAACTTGAACTATCATTTCACATGTGAGATCAAAACCAGTTTCATACACTACATGAGATGTTGTAGACTTTAACAATTTTAAGATTTCTTCACGTCTGAAGGGGGTCACAAAAATGAAAACCACATCAGCCCCAATGCTGCATACACTTATCCATAAGCAATACAACCAAAGTTAAACATATGTTTAACTTATTACATGTGCACAAATATTTGTATAGACTGTTTAAGTGACCCGCAGAGAATAAACAAAATTCTGCCAAGTGTTCAAAATAAAAAACAGAAGAGAAAAATTTTCTTGCAAGTTGTTTTCAGCTACTGTAAAGTTTTTACTGAACACAGCAGGTTAACAGGATTTTAGAACAAGTGTAATAGCTCTTACAAGAAGAGCTTTATGAAGAGCTATGATGTATATTTACCTTTCATGCACATCTGTTTTGTTACTACTATTTCGGATAACAGCCAAAAATGCAATCTACAAAACCAATACCATCTTTGAAGATGCAAAACAATCATTATACATTACATTTATGCATGGAAAACTGTTCTGTGTGAACCTGCAATTAACAGGTATGATATGATGCAGCATGCAAGATACTCTTACCAGGCATACTGACATTGGTTGTATGAGCTATCAGAGAGTAATATCCAAATACTTCCAGCAAGCTTTTGAAGTTTGACTACTACAGGATTCCCATCAGAACACGGCTTTCCTCTTTACCATCATCTAGAGATGTTGTCCAGATGAAAAGGTAGAGGACAAAAATTACAGTGCACACCACCAAGCATCACGAGTTTGCTACATTCAGGGCACACAGGACCTTCTGCTTTATCACCACCAGCATAATGCTGATGCATAGGTAGGTAAAAAGAGAAAGCCTGTGGATGCAAATTGCACACAGAAAAAAACCTTACCTTACTTACATTAGGAAATATAGTAACAACTACGAAGCTTATAAAGACAAAGTTACCATGGTCTCTAGTTTACCTTTAAAACACAGAAACTTTGGATTTAAAGACGTAAGTACAAAGTCCCACTTGCTGATAAAAAGCTTAAAAAACTTACCAGCTGACAGTTATTTTGTGGCCATGAAATCAGATTGTTCTAACAAGTGAAAATAGCACCTAGTCTATCACATACAGACCTACCTTCTCAAGTTCAGAAAAGGATGAGACTGTAAAGCATTGAACTGATGTACATTCAAGTAGCTATTCACTTACTTCACATGTAAGTGGGACTTTACAGCTGAATAGTTGCTCACTTTGTAAGCACTGAACTCACTCAAAGTAAACCAAACATACTGAAAAAACTCTGAGTCATTTTGTGCCATATTTGTTACCCCAAACAAAAATCAATTCAGTAGGAATAAAAAAAAAAAATTAAAGTTTACAACTTTTAAGAGTTTGAAAACTAACAGTTTCCCCACAAACACAAGGGCTTCACAATTAATTGTTAGACCATGAGGACAATCAAAATACAGTTCTGATGAACTAAGCAAAACAAGAATTGTCTCCTACAAATAAATCATTGTGTTAACCATTTCTCTCATTCACTGAGAAATGTACAGTTCTGACAATACATGATGACTTTTAAATACTGTCATCTAATTATGAAGAAAAAGTGCAGGAGGGAATGGAAAAAGATGGAATTTTTTCCATATTCAAGCTCTAAGAAACTTTTTTTTTTAACTTACTAGCAGAAAAATATTTTATTTTACTGAACCTTACAGCCACATCCTCCCTTGCCTTCAGTTGAACGAAGCAGTGTTACCACTAACATCTGTACTTAGAGTCATCTGTAAGAAAAGATTAACAGAAACAGTGATACAATTCACCAAAATAATGGAGCTCTATGTGGCTGGCATAATGAGGATTCAGTTAAGAACTGATTCACATTTTGTTTCTTCAGAGAAGAAAATTGAGTTTGGGGGCTTTTCACATTCCCTCCCTACATTTTGTTTTTTAAAGAATGACAGGCAAGTATTTCTCATGAATGCCACCTACAGCAAGATTATCTTCTTTTTCCAAAATTAGTGTCAGTGTTAAATTGTTACTCTATTGTTAAAAAAGAAAAAACAAAACAAAACAACAAATGGATTTATTTTCAAGTCATTAATGGGCAACCAGCTCAGATTAGAAATACAAATTTTAAGCCAAACCAGTACACACTAACGTTTCCTCTGAAGTAATGCTAAAACAAAAAATCTAATTGCACTAAAGCTAGAATTAAAAGCTTATGGAGACCTAAACACTTCAGTATCACAAATATATTGCATAGAAAGTCATCACATATTAACTTTAGCTCTTCATTTCCTAGATTTGCCTCATTTTAAGACACAGCTATAGATTACTTAGACTCCAAAGCAACTAAACATAATATCTATTTTCACATGAGCAAAGAAATACAACACAACTCCAACTTGAGAGCCCATACATTAATTCTGGAAGTTATTTTTCCTAAAGGAAATAGGCATGGAACTTCTCTGTAGTCTATTCCTATGAAATTATCACGGTTGCCTCAGAGGAAGGAGGGGAAAAAAAAGCGCAATATTTCTATAGCAACAGTTTGAGACATGTAGAATACTTTAAATTTATTTTGTTCTTTCACTGTGATTTCATCAATATATTTAATTATTTCCGCTATGTTAAAATATCTTATTTAACACACTGACAAAGAAAGATACTATCGTGTTCTAAATAAGAAAATTCTTATTTTTAAAAGCTGAATACATTAGTGTTGTGAACATTCAAAAGTTTAACATTTTTTCCTTCATCCATAGTTAATATTATGAAACTGCATTTACTCGGCAACAGGGCTGATGCTGTAACCATGATTTCATCAGTTTACTTATGTATTGGCTTAATGTCCATTTTAATTTATACTATGAAATTAATTCTTACTGCTTCTGATGCAGAAAGACAATATTACCATTTACAAACAAATCTCCTTTGAGATACTAAAGTGTTATAGTTAGAATACAGAATGTGGAACCAGGAAATAAACTCTATTACTCTTTATATTAAATATATTCTCTAGCGATTGCAAGTCATTGATCATTCTCATGCCTTGACGTTCTAATGAAAAAAAATCAAGATCAAAATCTAGAGTTTCTAGGTTTAGCTTATGAGTGGTGTTAACATCTACTTGAGAATTTTAAAGGATTTTATGACAAATGCAAGACATTCTTGTTCCTTTCAAATGATGGGCATACAGTTCACAATGACTTCATTTATTCTCCATGTCAACATATTTTCAGGGTAGCTCCCTCTCATTACTATTTCATGACCCATGTTCACGCCCTGGCCAGAAAAAAAAACATACAAGCTCAATAAAATTCTCATAAGTAAGAATTAATATCTTATCCACAGCTTGATTAGTACCTAGGAAAACTGTTGAATTATATTTTTTTTTCTTTCCAGATTTCTACTGCTGAGTGTTGTGTGTTGGAGAGTGAAAACTAACGCTTATACGTGAACAGTTTTCAAGAGCATCCATATATAGTCAGTATTATAAATAGCTATTTTTATAACAGCACTGAACTGGCTTTTTGTTATATATAGAGAGAGGGTGTTTTCTGCATACAGAAATTATTCTCTTATTCTAGCTTGTACTTGCAGTCTTAGCTCTCCTCCCACTCACATAATTCTGCTCCAAACAACAACAGAAATAGCCATTGCTAGTGTCAAACCATGCTGGCACTACAGTTCGGTTGGAAGGGATCTCAAGGATCATCTGGTCCAACCTTTCTTGGCAAGAGCACGGACTAGACAAGATGGCCCAGCATCCAGTCCAGCCAGATCCTACAAGTGTCCAATATTGGGGAATCCACCACTTCCCCGTGGCAGATGATTCCCATGGCTGATTGTTCCTATTGTGAAAAATTTTTCTCATGTCCAATCAATCTCCCCAGGAATAATTTGTACTCATTACTCCTCTCCTTTTCCATATGATTCCTTGTAAAAAGGGGAGTCCCCATCTTCTTTGTAGCCACTCTTTAGATAACAGAAAATGGTGTTAACTATACAAATGTTCCAATAATAATTTCCAACAGACTAGCTCAAACCTCTTTATAAAATGAGGTTCTCTATACTGACCATACTTTTTTTCCCCTTTAATATTTTTCTATAGTTATTTCACTAGTAAAAATGGTTTATGAAATTCGTATTCTCAAGTGGTTTGTTAGGAATAGACATACAGTAAACTTTCTAATATTTGAATCTCACAGTGTATTTTTTCCTTACCACTATTAAACTAAACTGAAATCATCTATGAGAACTCAAAGCATCTATGAAACAAAGAAATTGCAGATCCAACACTTTAAATTATGAAAACCTAGCCAGAGCAGATCGGCTACAACACTAACAGGTTTGTTACACCCCTCTTTTTAAAGTCAGACCAAAGGAATTGAAACAAATTTCTGTTTTCAGCTTCCATAAAGGTGAAATCTAAATTTAAAAAGTCTTTAACATAAACCAGCCATATGGATTACATATCAGAATCATTAAAATTGTCAGCATTCAATTGAAGTTAAAATTAGGCACAATCCGATATTTTCTGTACGTGTACTTTTTAATGGCAATAACTGCTTTCAACTGCAGGTCTAAGCACTGTCTGAAATTAATTCAAAAGACCTGATTCCAAAACACGGTATAGCATTTGCTTCTTGCAGCACTTGATTGATTCAGTTTTAGATTTCCCTCCTTTCCTACAAACTATGGTCTTTCAACACTGTAATATAACATCTTTCTGTATGCCAGAAAAATCTAAGGGGCTAAGACATAGCAGTAAAGATTTTGAAACCATTTTTATTTAAATCCCTAAATACTATAGTTTTAGGTAAATACTGACAAACAAAGACATACTTCTGAGTTAGTTATTCAGTGCGGAGGCTTCCTTAGGCAGAGAGTTCTCTCCTTACAGAACATCTTGCCAGAAGTACAAAGGGGGAGATTTTCCCTCCTATTGCCAAATGAGCAAAATGAGAAAAATTTTAAACACCCACACAACTAGAGGTAGTATTTAAGTCTGTACAATAGAAAAAGCCAAGAATTCTATTATTCAATCCATGTATTAAAATGGCGCTTCATGTTTCTACTACAGGCAGGTATATTTTATAAAAAGTTTGCTTTTTTTTTCCTTTTTCAGTTGCAGATCTCGTCCCTCTTCACTCAGCACACACACACACACACACAAAGACAGGAAAAATCCTTAGGACCATGTTGTTTCAGACAAACCAAAGAGACTGTTTCAAATGTTAGATTTTACACCCTTACACTGAGATCTGGGAAGGAAATAATTCAGTGTCTTCATAGACAGTAAAATGAAGTGAGAACTAGAGGTTATACTAGCCAAGAAACCACTATCAATTGGCAACAAACAACTTGATCACTGGTTATACTGGAAGCTGTTGGTGGTCAACACCTCTCTGAAAAACAGCAGGAAGGCATGAAGATGACAAAATAAACTAACAGGACAGTTGAAAACTTCTTTCCCGCAATACTGCAGAACCTGAAGGCCATTCATGATCTGCATCTATTGGCATGCCAGTGGATTTTCCTAGCCCTTCTCTGTTTTATATTCTCCCATAGCCTATTTGAGATGTTCCAAAGCTTCGCTAAATAAATATGCATTTGCAATAAGTGAGAACTCTTTCAGATACGACTGTGACCAAGGTATTATCATCTTGACAAGTCTACTGAGCAGAAGTCAGGAAACAGCTTCCCTCACCCAAGGCACAGCACACAGGCATTTGCATGATCATTACTAATTTCACTATGGCAGTTTCACGCTGTTGCTGGTTCAGACAGCTACCTGCCGCAGCAATGGTAGGCAGTACACGATGCAGACAGAAGGGAGGATCTCCGAAAGCAAGGCTGGAGTAGTTCAGCAACAGCACACAGAGTCCTCACATACACCAGAAAGAATGGAACAGGAACAGTGCTTCTTGCTCCTCCAGCCCAGAAAAAGGCATTGCTGCAAACACACAAAACCCTGCTCGATAAAAAAACAACAAAAAAAATCCTTTTCCCTTCTATACGATGAACTCTAAGGAGAGCAATAGAGCTTTCCCCGCTCACTGACCGATATAAAAGAGGCAACCTGAGAGCAGAATCATGGAATAGCCCAGCAACGGGAATCCCGGCATCCCTCCCCTTCCTAGCGGTTCAAACTGAGGAACAGCCTTCTTCCCCTCCTGGGTGTTGTCCCCTCTGATGCTCTCCATCATCATCATCGACGTCTACCTACCTCCTAAAGATTACTGTATTTTCTCATAACTGGCCCATAGAAAAATGCACAAACCTAACAACAGTGCGAATTATTTAAAGGGGGGGGGGGGTTAAGAAGAATTAAAAAGAAAAAGCCCACAGAAACACTCCTTCCCCCCAAAAATCACAATAACCTAAGGAGTATCTTGTTCGAAAAAGCCACGATCCCTTCCAGTCAGGAGGAAGAGGGGAGAGCTGGCGTAAGACAAGGCACACGGGCGGAATCCCACAGGCGGGCGGCCGCTCCCTCCC